>JABUQX010099135.1:0-17167 GCA_015478945.1 Trachelipus rathkii
TTTAATGAGCAGCTGCGATCGTCTCTAGGGTTACAGAGTTTTCAATGCTAAGGAGAAGAAGATGCATGACCAACTGACAGGGCGAAAGCCTTCCTGGGATTGTTTAGAGATTTATATATATACTACACACATCACATCACATATTATACTATACTCTCACACTCAACACACATACAATAATAGCACCATACCACACTCATCACACTCATCAGCACTCACACACACACACACACAGCACTACATATATATAACACACACACACACACTACAACACATCACACTACACACATAACACTAAATCACTATAACATAACACACATCACACCCTACACACACATATTCTTAGTAATATAGTACACATCACACATCACTCACCTATAATATATAAATCATTTTATAATATATACCTTACTAATATATAATATATATTAATATATATACTATATATAAATACTTAATAACCTGTTACACTATACACATCACAATCACAAAATCTCCACATCACATCATACTCACACACACACATCACACACACACACACTCTCACACACACTACTCTAACACAACACACATAACATTATGAATGCATCACATCCACTCACATAATAGTAACACTAAACACACATATCAAAATATATCTTATAATAAATATATACTATATAATAATATAACTATAATATACAACACATAGAATATAAATACACTGAATAATTTTCAACCTGCTCTCTATCGAGCATCACACACACTACACAAATTCAACACACTACAACACGAGCGACATTCGACACACTCGAGAACATCACACCAATCGACTCAGTACACTATCTACTATTAATATTTGGGAATACCACCACTTACTAACAGCCACACACACACACACACACACACACACACACACACAACACACACACACACAACGTTTACCAACGAGCTATTCAGGGGTTTTTTTGATTTCACTATCATCAGCACTCAACACATTCTTCTCGAATCATCTATTGACATATCACTATCAGCTTTCATCTATTCGAGCACTCATCTCTATCTCTTGATTTTTCAGATTTCGTGAGTCAAACGCACACCACGAATAATCATCTAAATACTAACACATCTCATAACAATCACACACATATCAACATCACACAACACACTCAATCACACTAACATCATCACATCAACAATCCACACTCTCACACACATTATTCACACTAACACATAATTAAATATATTTATTATATATATCATATATATACACATACAAACCAACTAATACACTCAATCAATCATCACACAACACACATATAACATCACACTATCACACATATTAAATATTATATATATATAAGAGACAGTAAAAGAAGCCCGCCAGAATCCAAATCCTAGAAAGTGTCCCAGTTCCAACCCATAAAACTTAAGATTAAGAATAATTTTTAATAATAAATTACATAGCATACACAACTCACACTCACACTAGCACACTACATCAATCACTAACTACACACACATCTAACGAGCACGAGAGCACTCGCACCACTCCCTAAGACCATGTCCACGGATGGGATCGATATATATTGATCTGGTAGTTGATCTCTCGCTCTCGTTTCAGCGATACTGAGTCGACGAGTGGAGCGATACGCAGCAAGTATGTGACAGCTCAATGATTCAGACACTATGTATGTGTAGGTCACGATGTCTGATCGTCCAGAAGCCGCATAGGCCTATCTAGACTGTCCCAATCAACCCATAATAATTAATAATTAAGAATAATAATTAAGAAGCTGCATGAACCCCTCTAGAATGTCCCAGTTAACCCCATAATATATAAGAAACAATACTTAAGAAGCCGCAATGTCTCCTATTTAGACTGTCCCCAGTCAACCAATAAAAATTATAATTAAGAAGGCTGGCGCATTGGCCACTCTCCGAATGCCCCAGTCAACCCACTAATAATAAGAATAATATTTAAGAACCGCATGGGCCTATTAGACAACTTCACGGCCTATTCTTATCCTCAAAGCCAAAAATCTACCTCCTAGACTATCCCAGTCAACCAGTAATAATTAATAATTAAAATTAATAATTAAGAAGCCGCATTGGCCCTCTAGAATGTCCCAGTCCCCAACCCATAATAAATAATAAATAAGAATAATACTTAAGAAGCAGCATGGGCCATCTAGACTGTCCCAAATCAACCCAATAATATTAATAATTAAAAATAATAATAGCAGCAACAATGATCCTCTAGAATGTCCCAGCAACTCAAATAACTTAAGAATAAGAGCTTAAGACTGCATGGTCCTTCTTTAGAATTTCCCCAGTGCATAACCATAAAAATTAATATATGAGAGAGCCGATTGTCCCCTCTAAAATGTGCCAGTCAAGATAAAAATAAGATTAAAATAAAGTTTTAAAATTAATTATGTAAATTAAATGAAAAGTATTAATAATTAAGAAGCCACATGGGCCTACCTAGATGTCCCAGTCAACAACACAAAAATTAATAAATAAGATAATAATTCAGAAAGCCGCATGGGCCTATCTAGACTGTCCCCGTCAACCCATAATTAATAATTAAGAATAAATTTATTCTTAATTATATTATTATTATGGTGTTGACTGGGACAGTCTAGATGGCCATGCGGCTTTTGAATTGTTTATTCTTATTTATTAAATTTTAATGGATTGACTGGACATTCTAGAGGGGCCATGCGACTTTTAATTATATTCTTAATTATAATTATTGTGATTGACTGGACAGTGTAGGTAGGCCATGTGGCTTCTTAATTTAATTAATTTTAAACTTACATTAATTTATTATTATTAAATATTATTCTTAATTCTTAATTTTTATGGTGTGGCTGGGACACTTCTAGAGGGGCCAATGCGGTTTCTCATTATTAATTTTTATTGGTCGACTGGGACAGTCTAAAAAGGACGCATGCGGCTTTCTTAAGTATTATCCTTATTTATAATGAGTTGACTGGGGAATTGCTAGAGGGATCCTGTGGCTTAATTATTACTTTTATCTATTAATTATTATTGGTTGAACGCGGCAGTCAAGATAGGCCCATACGGCTTCTTAGTATTTTTCTTATTTATTATTTTATTATAGTTGATGTGACATTCTAGAGGGGCCAATGCTGTCTCTTTATTATAAAATTTTTATTGGTTGACTGGGACATTCTTAAAAAAGGAACCATGCGGCTTCTTGTATTATTTTATTTTATTATGGGTTGACTGGGACATTTTCTAAAGGGGTCACTGCAGATTCCCTATTAATTATTCTGATGAATAATTAATGAAGCTGCATTAACCTCTACTAGAATGCCTCAGTCAACTCATAATAATAAGAATAAGAATACAGAAGCCGTATGGTCCTTTTTTAGACTGTTAACTCAATCAATAAATTAATAATTAAGAGGCCACATTTGCCCCTCTAGAATGTCCCTCAACCCATCATAATAATAAATAGAATAATACTTAAGAAGCAGCATAAGCTTATCTAGACTGTCCCAGTCAACCAAAAATAATATATATATTACATTCAATATTAAAAATAATAATTAAGAACCGCATTGACGCCTTTCTAGAATTTCCCAGTCAACTCATAATAATAAGAATCATACTTAAGAAGCCATATGGTCCTTTTTAGACTGTCAGTCAACCAATAAAAATTAATACTTAAGAGCCGCATTGGCGCCTCTAGAATGTCCCTTTTAGACTCATAATAAATATCAAAAATACATAAATAAGAATATACTTAAGAAGCCGCATGGGCCTATCTATACTCTCCCCTTCAACAATATAATTAATAATTAACAATATTAATTAAGAAGCCGATTGCCCTCTAGAATGTCCCAGTCACTCATATAAATAAGAATAATACTTGAGAAGCCGCATGGTCCTTTTTGACCTGTCCAGTCAACCATAAAATTAATAATTATAAGCTGCATTGGCTCTGCTAAGAATGTCCCAGTCAACCATAATATAATAAATAGATAATATTTTAAAGAAACCCGCATGGCCCTATCTAGACAACTTCACGCCTATTACTTTTCTTCAAAGCCAAAAATCTACCTCCTCGTTGCTTTACGTTGCGCCCACTTCAGCATATCTATTTCTTTTCTAAGAAGGGTGCTAAAATTGTAGACAATATTCAAATACTGGCCTAACATATCTATTATGCGACATTATACAAAAACAATATATATAATTAGTCTGCATCTGGCATTAATTTTCAATTTTTAACACTAGGCCCTAGTTCTGGGTTCAAAATCTTACAATGGAAACAATGAAACAGCAACACTAAAAAATGTTACAGACTTACGGGTTACAATGCCAATTGTTTGTTGAAAATTGAAAAAAAATATATTAGAAACTTCATAATATATATAGTTTTATTTTAATTTTTTATTTCTATTGAAGTTAAATCACTTAAATATACAAAAAAATAAAAAAATAATAATAAAAATATAAAAAAATCAAAACAATCATGATTTATTTATAAAAAATCAAGTAAAAAAATCAGTTGATTTTTTTCATTTGATTTTTTTCGTGCCATCCCTGGTTTTAACTGCCTTTAGCGAAAAACATGGTTAAAAATATATTTTTGGAGCTTTCGAATTCGTTCGTTTGTTCGTATTTTGGGGAAGGAGGATAATGGGGGTGAGGGGCATTTTAGGGAAAGAGGAGAATGGGGGTGAGGGAGTCCGGGATATCATAAAAGGTTCCAAAATATCTTTAAACTGAAATACGTTTTCTTCAGTTTGAAGTTGGTCTTAGAGGACGGACAACCATTACAGTGCTTTTTACCACGTGTTCCACGTTGTTTGTGATTTAAAATACCTTTATAAACAAAGTTCATAAGAAAAATCTTATAAAAACAACAAAAATTATTAATATTTTATTACTGTTATTACATTTCATATTTATTATTACTATTATTATTATTATTATTATTATTATTATTATTATTATTATTATTATTATTATTATTATTATTATTATTATTATTTTATTATTACTTAATATATATTAATTAATTATAATTAATATACATTATATTTTCGTATGATTTTGATGCTTTTTCAATCCTCAAGTTTTTCTTTCAACAGAAGAAATTTTCTTTAATATTATTCTTGAATAAAATAAAACAATTGATTTAAGTATAATACCCAGCTTTCGTCTGTACACTTCGGACATTTTCAAGGAATAAATTTTATTTTTAAGATTTTAATAATTTTGATAAAATATATGTCGTGTAAACTAATAACAAAAATAAATAAATAAAATTAATAAATTTATTAATTTTATTTTTTTTTATTTACTTTTGTGTGCGGACGAAGTTGGGTAACTATACTAAATCAATTGTTTTTATTTTATTCTAAGAATAATATTAAAAAGAGAAATTTCTTCTGTTGAAAGAAATATTTCAGGAGGCTTGAAAAGAGCATCAAAATCACATACATTATAAGATAAATGCTGATTATTATTATTATATTATTATATTATTATTTATATTGATTATTATATTATTATATTATTATTATTAAATTATTATTATATTATTATTATTTTATTATTATTATTATTAATTATTATTATTTTATATTTGTTTATGTATTACCATTGCAGTACATTTAACTATTGTAACTAAAGTATTATAGTACGATAACTAGTAATCCTCAAGATACAAGGTGTGGCCGCAATAGTAACCCCCCTTTTTCCAAATATTATATATTATTAAATATAAATACATTGTTTTTATGTTTATTACTAATATATGTGTTATTGTTATATAGTTTATTAACTAGACATAACGTGATTTTTAATTTTTGAAAAAATGTTTTGAAATGAAATGAAATTATATATATATATATATATATATATATATATATATATATATATATAAATATATTATATATATATCTGATATATATTTATATATATTATATATATATATATAATATATATAATATATATATATATTATATATATATTATATATATATATTATATTATATATATATATATAATATATAATACCTATATATTATATATATATATATATCTATATATATATATATATATATAAATAATATATTATAATATATAATTAAAAATATATATCATATATAATATATTATAATATGTAAGTAAATATATATTATATATATACTATATATATATATATATATAGGTTCTTATGAGTTTCATGGTGCAGATAAAGAAGTGTTTTTTATATATATATATATTGTTAGTAAATGATACTAAGAATAAATTTCAGTGGGAATAAACTTGATTAAATTTTAAATACAACAAAAAGCAATTATTTAAAAATATCTACTTTTTAAGCATCGTACGTTTGGCATCTACCGATAAGCGAGAAGACTCCGTAATATGAAAAATATCTTATTTAGAAGAACCCGAAAACAAGAGGAAAAAAAGTTACGTCAAAGTAGATAAATCTAGTTTAGGTATAAGTTTACTGCATCGTCGATCAATATAGGTTAGGTATAGGTTTACTGCATTGTCGATCCATATAGGTTAGGTTATAGGTTTACTGCGTCGTCAATCAATATAGGTTATAGGTACTTTTTCTTACGCTTCTGTTGCAGTATGATAATATTTGTTAATGTTACACAGTATCAATATACATAAAAAAAAAATCAATGAACGAATTTTCCCCCGAAACATTTTTTTTACCCTATCTTAAATTCTTTCATGTTTTAGCACTGAAATGCGATTTCTTTCTCAATGCTAAAAAAATGAACATTTTTTGAATTATTTTATTATATTAATTTTAATATTTTAATATTTCGTATCTTTCTCGTTCCCATCTTAATTAATTGTTAGTATCATATACTAATAATATATGGAAAAAAAGTTAAGAAAAAAAAAGGTTAATCTGCTCCATGAAACTCATAAGGTCATATTATTATAATATATATATATATATATATATATATATATATATATATATATATATATATATATATATATATATATATATATATATATATATTTATATATATATGTGTGTGTATGTGGAGAGAGAGAGAGAGAGAGAGAAAGGAGAGAGAGAGAGAGAGAGAGAGAGAGAGAGAGAGAGAGAAATCAAAAGCTTTGTGATAGACTCTATCGAAAGCTTGCGATATGTCTAGAGCTACAGCAAAAGCTTTACCGAAATTAAAATATTATGCATAAATGAGTGGAAGGGAGGTGAAGTGGTTGGAAAAGCTCCGGAATTGTTTAAGATGGAATTAAAGGCAAGGGTATAAGCGAAGCTTTCAGTTTGAGCGGAAGGTAAAGCGGCAGTTGTGTCTTCAGAAGTTATTAGATGAGGGAAAGATGAAGAAGTAAAGTAAGAGTTAACATTTTTTTGTATAATGTCAGATAAGACGTGAGAAAAAGGAATCAGAAAGATTATTGCATTTTTTACGGAGAAAGAAAGAGTCTTTAGTGTTACGGAGAATAGATTTTTCACGAATTCGGGATGAAATACAAGATGTACGAGTTTCTGGAATTTGAAGACGACAGTATTTCGTGAAGGCAGCGCCCCCTGTGGTGAATAGCAGAGTTAAAAACAGTTAAACAGAGTTAAACCAAAAAACAGAGTTAAACCAAAAAAAAGTTTGATAGATTTAGTTGAAGGCAAAGAGTATAGAATATTCGCCACAGTGGCAAAAACAAAATCGCCTCGGTTATGCATTCTGCAAATACAATAAAAATGGAAAAATAGGCTTGTCTGACTGTTTCGTAAGTTGGACTTAGTGTCTGTGGAGATGTGCGTGCGCATTCTAATAGGGATGTTTTCTGTAAACTCTCTCGCTGTGAAATAAAATGTTGATGGTTTCTTCAATTCAGAAGAACAGGAGGACAGAGTTTATTTTGAAGTGAAGAAGTACTACGGTAACGCATTACTCAAGATCAGATTTGCAAGTAAGCTTTGTATTTCAATTACATCAAATCATATATATATATATATATATATATATATATATATATATATATTTATATATATATAATATGATATATATATTATTAATATATAATATATATATAATATATATATATATTATATATATAAATAATATAGTATATAAATATATATATATATTATATAATATATATATATATACTATATATATATAATTATATATAATTATAAATAATAATATAAATATAATAAATAATTTCATATATAATATATATTAATATAATATAATACTATATAATACCAAATATATTAATAAAAATATATATATAATATATATATATATATATATATATATATATATATATATATATATATATATATATATATATATATATATATATATATATATAAGTATATATTTTATATAAAACAAAAAAAAAAAAAAAAAAAATAGGACGCTGTTATGTTTTAGAGACTCGTCAAGTTTTGATTTTTTTTTTTTTTTTTTTTTTTTTATATATTTTTAGTATATGATGCCCAACAGTCAATTTAAGGGGTGACGGACATGATTCAAAAATATATAGGACCAGTTACGTTTTAGGACCTTCGTCAGTTTAAATTTTTTTTTTTTTTTTTTTTAACGTAAAGGAATCCCAAGGGTAAAACCGCAAAGAATAGGCAGAGTCGGGGCTTTCTTCGGCCTTCTCGGGGGAAACGACAGGGAGGACCTATTTCCCCCCCTCCGGGAGGGTCTCCGGACCCCCGCTCTTTGGTATTTGGTGGTCGCGGGGGTTCCTCGCCTCCCCTAGCGGGTATGGAAAACGTCCCCCCTTCTGTCCCCCGTCGGCTCGAGCCCCTAATTTTTTTTATTTTTTATTTTATTTTATATTTTATTTTTTTTTTTTACATTTTGTAATAAACTTTACATGACAGCTGATCGTCCAATATGTAATTGGGTTTTTCGTAGAGTGTCGTACTTTTCGAGATATTTCATTTATGAAAAAAAATAAATCCTTTTTTTAATTTTTTTGTTTTTTAACATTTTATATAAGCTTTATAGCGCTTGATTTTCAAATATGCAATTGGTTTTTCTGTAAATGTTCGTTACTTTTCGAGATATTTCATCATTTTTAAGAATTTTATTGATTACTAGTGATTTTAAATAATTATTTAAAGATATTTCGACTTTTGAATCATGTCCATCACCACTGAATATTCATTATTAGTATCATATACTAGCATATGTTAAAAAAACAACAAAAAAAATGCAAAAACTGGACGGAGTCTTAAAACATAGACAGGGCCTCTATTATATATGATAATATATTTATAAATATATATATATATATATATTTATATATATATTATATATATATATATATATATATATAATATACCCTAAATCCAAACAAAGCCAAGCCTATACATATATATATATATATATTTGAGTTTAACGGAATCTAAAAAAAAATTGATATTATTTTGAAAGTAATCGCTGTTTTGAAATGGGTATGAAACAACAATTCCACATGTGCTAATAAAAATTGCATATTTACGATACATATATGGCCGCCAACGTTTAACTTTCTTGTTTTAATAATTATTTCTCTTTAATTTCCGAAAAAATTTCCCCATCAGTAAATTTTGTAAGTAACAGATTTTTGTGCATAATTAACAAAACTTGTAATTATACCTAACTTAAATGGGTCCTAACCGAACATAGAAACTAAAAAAATAATTCGGTAGATGAATGTATGTGAAATATGAGAGAGATTTGGCTGCCGTTTTTTACTGGTCTTAAATGGGGACGGAAGATATGAAATTAAAACGATTATTCCAAAAAATATCGATATTTGTAAGTTCGCCAAACACATTACCATATATATATATATATATATAATATATATATAATATATATATAATATTATTTTATTATATATATATATATATATATATATATTAATATATATATATATATATATATATATAATGTATATATATATATATATAATATATATATATATATATATATAATATTATATATATATATTATATATATTTATAATATATATATATATATATATTATATTAAATAATATATATATATATATATAATTTATAATTAAGCTTATAATTCATTATATTGTGCACTATTGTGTTTAAGGGAAAGAGATACTATTTAAATTTGCGCATACTCAAAACTTTCGTCAGGAATCGCCCCTGATATAATATATATATATAACATATATATATCTATATTATACTATATAGTATATATATATAATATATATTTATATATTATTATATATATATATATATAATATATTATTAATATATATATATTATCGTATATAAATATATATAATATATATATATATATATTATATATATATATATATAATATAATATATATATATATATATCTATATATATATACTATATATATATAATAGTATATATATAAATAATATATATCATATATATATATATATATATTTTATATATATTTATATATATATATATATATATTATATATATATATATATATATATATATTATACGGTATAATAATATAAATATATATATATATAATATTATTATATATATATATATATATATATATACTATATATATATATATATATATAATTTTATATATATATACTATAATATATCATATATATAATATATGATATATACATATATATATTATATATATATATATATATATATTTTGTATTTGTATATATATGTCTTGTAATATTATATAACTATATATGATATTATATTTATAATATATATATAGTATATATATATTATATATATAGTGAAGTTGCATAATAAAAGAAAATCTATAGACTTTTCAATGAACTTTATTTAGATTAAAAATTTCCTAAATATATGTTGAACCTAAAAATCATCGTAAATTTTTTTTTTTTTTTTTTTTTTTTTTTTTTTTTTTTTTTTTTTGGCATTATTCCATCGAGACATATTGAGAAAGTTTTTATTTTTTTATTTTCCCCATTTAGGGGGCTCGAGCCGACGGTGAAAAGAGGGGGGGGGACTTCGTCCCCCTGTCGTCCACCGGGAGGCTGAGAGACCCCGACTCTTTCCATCTTTGGGTTTACCTATGTTATTTCTTTTAGTTAAAAAAGAATAATTTTAATCCCTTTAGCATATGGTATTCTTTAACTAGAAGGTAATATGCATTGGTAACCGCAAGATGGCAGATGTCGGATCTCTCAGCCTCTCGGTGGACGACGTCCCCCTCTGTCCCCCATCAGCTCGAGCCCCCTAAATGGGGAAAATAAAAAAAAACTTTTCTAAATATTGAATAAAATGAAAAAAAAAAAAAAAGAAAAAAAATTACGCTGATTTTTAGGTTCAACACATATTTATGAAACTTTTAGTCTAAATAAAGTTCTTTTGAAAGTTCTATAGATTTCTGCTATATTTTGATTTTGCTACTTCACCTATATATATATATTCTATATATCTATATAGTATATATATTATATATATATATATATAATATATATATATATATCATTATATATATATATATATATCATAATATACTAATATATATATATATTAATTATAATAATATATAATACTAATATAGTGTATGATAATATATATATATATTATACAGACATTTGGCACTTAAATCGTGCTTTTATTTGTAATTTTCGTAAAGTCCTAAGTGGGTTTGAACCTTACCCTTAAGATGTTAAGCCAAGAGCGTTACCCCTTAACCACGATGGACTAAAAGGAAATCTGCAGGTTCCACTGAAAGCTTTTGCTTCCAAGAGGTAGTGAGGCATGTCGTTTAACTCCCAGACTAGATCTCTCGCTCACATCGTCAGAGGTACCACTGAGTGGGTCAATTTTGAATTCGGCGAGCTAAATAGGTTATCAGAATTTGGCACTTAAGGGTTAATTGGTTTCAAACCGCACTTTGGACTTTTGAAAAATACTAATAAAACACGTTTAAGTGCCAAATGTCTGTATACCTATTGTAGGCTCCCGAAATAAAAATTTTGACCAAGTGTTTACCTCGAACCGATGTGAGCGAGGAGATCTGTTCTGGAGGTTAGATGTCAAGACATGCCTTCACTCCTCTTGGGAAACAAGCTTTTAGTGGAACCTGGCAGATTTCCTTTTAATCTATCGTGGTTAAGGGGTAACGCTCTTGGCTTAACATCCTAAAGGGTAAGTTCGAAATCCACTTAGGAGACTTTTGAAAAAAAAAAAAAAAATAAAAAATATAATATGTATATATATATTCTTATATATATATATATATATATATATATAAATAATATATATATATATATATATATATATATATATAATATATATATATATAAATATATAAATATTATATATATAATATATATAATATAGTATATATATTAATATTATAATATATATATATAATATATATGATATATATAATATATGATATATAATATATACTATATATATATATTTTCTTTTCCTGACTCAATCACTTTTTTCTATCTCCCAACCGGCCGATTCCCAGTTGTTTCCCTTAAAAGTATACCGCTTAACCAACCGACTAAGCATCATTCCTTTCCACATGACCAAAACCATCTCACGTACTTTCATTTATTCTCTCATCTATCCCTTTCTTCACATATCACACAACTCTCTAATAAGTTCATTCCTCATTTTATATCAATTCTTCTAACACCTAACACGCCGATAAGATTGTCCATTTGAAGCACGATTGTACTTTAAGATCTATAGCTCTTATTCAGACATAGTCTCATTCTACTATAACATTGACATAGGTAAAAGACATACCTTATGTAGATCATAGCGCACTCAAGACTAGTCCCTTTACATCCACCACGATTTAACTGCACCAGCCACATTCCTGCCATTCACAAACTTTTCTAGTATACTCTGCATCATCCGTTCCTTTTCAATCCATATATATGCTAAAGTATTAAACTAACTCTTGTTTTCCAACTGCTCAGCATCTGACATAACTTCACACCTAGGACTGTCCTGACTCACAACCATAACCTTACTCTTTTAAACCCTGCTTTTTTTCACACCTGGCAAATCCTTCTATCTATCTCTCAACTTTCTTCAGATTCACGCGCACAGAGCCAAGTAATTTAACTTGATAAATTAGGTATTGCACCTTTCCACTCTCTTCCATTTTCATCATTCTAACACCATCTCTGCCATCCCCACCTCTAATTCTTTCATAATAACCCCATATATATATATATATATATATATATATATATATATATATATATATATATATATATATATATATATATATATATATATATATATATATATATATATATATATATATTATATATATATATATATTGAAACAGTATCATTTTTATATTAAGAAAATTAAAAAGAAGAGATCAATAACTTAAAATCATTAAATTCTGGCAACATTGAAGTTGGATTTCTCCAAAAAGTCGAATCTTGTGAAGAAAAATTTCTTCGTCTGATAGCGAGGTGCTGAAGATAATGATAATAATGATAGTGGTAGTAGTGATAATGGTGATAGTGATAATATTGAAGATAATGATAATAATTTAAGTTAAAATATTGTGAATAGTGATGAACAATAGTGAAATATAGTTAAATTTGTGTAAAATATATTAAAAATAGTAGAACAATAGTGAAATATAGTTAAATTTGTGTGAAATATATTAATAATAATAATAATAATAATAATAATAATAATAATAATAATAATAATAATAATAATAATAATAATAATAATAATAATAATAATAATAATAATAATAATATAAATGTGATGATGACAGTGATAATAATGTTAATAATAATAATGATATTTATATTTGTATGTATATGTTTTGTGTATGTATGTGTTTATGTATGTGTGTATGTATGTATTTATGTATATGTATTATTTTTTTAATATTTATTTATATAAGAAGCACCCGATAGCTCAGTGGTAGAGCGAGGGGTCCCAGGTTCGCAACTGGTCGGGTTGTAGAATGTGAGCTATTTTCTCCTTGGGCTTGGCTTCGTCCTGCTCGGACGTTAAATGAGTACACCCCCTTCTAGATTAGGGCTCTGCCCGTGAGTGGTTTTGTTTATATTCTATTATATATATATATATATATATATATTATACATATATATTATATATATATATATAAGTATAATATATATATATATATATATATAAGATATATATATATATATATTTATATATTATATATATTATATAATATTTTTTATATATATATATATATATATATATATATATATATATATATATATATATATATAT
Source organism: Trachelipus rathkii (assembly GCA_015478945.1). NCBI lineage: Eukaryota > Metazoa > Arthropoda > Malacostraca > Isopoda > Trachelipodidae > Trachelipus > Trachelipus rathkii. The sequence goes on from JABUQX010099135.1 coordinate 14,266, forward strand.
ATATATATATATATATATATATATATATATATATATATATATAAATATATATATAATATAATATAATAAACAGCTTTAATAATAGCTATAATATTATTATATATATAATATATATATATATATATATAATATAATATTATATTAATATATATAATATTATATAAGATTATATATATAAATGTATATATATATATATAATATATATATATATATATATATATTATATAATATATATATACTTTTTTCTCATACAAGTGATACGGTAGCATTTTCCTGATAGTATAGTACAGCATACAATAATATAATATAATATAATATAATATAATATAATATAATATAATAATAATATATATAAATATTATATAATATATTAATAAATACCGGCGCATTGAGAGAACCTCAACATAGCGTGATAACACGATCATAAACTCGCACATGATCATGAACCTTACTTCTTTGGGCGTACCCCCAAGTATCACTTTAGGTACCCCCCTGGGGTACGCGTACCCCACTTTGGAGACCACTGGTTAGTATACAGCCGTTTCGTTTTTGTATTTGTGCTTACGAAACGTAAGAAATGCTCGAGTTTGCGTTCGTTTTTGTCAAACTTAGCGTAAAATCGTAAGAAATGCTTATCAAACGTAAGGAATTTCCTTAATTCTGTAAGGTTTTTATTTCCCGTGCTTGCAGAATTTAGGACGTGCTTACGCAAAAATGTAAGCAAACAAAATGGCGACGTGGTAGGCCTGTTTGAATTGATTAATGTTACATTCAATAAAATCAGCTTTAAATCTAATTTCTTCCAAATCAATAAATTTCGTCACAATAGTTGATCAATTATTTCTAATATAAACCAGGGATGGCACGAAAAAAATCACATGAAAAAAAATCAACTGATTTTTTTACCTGATTTTTTTTTTTTTTTTTTTAAAAAAATCAATTTTTTTTTTTTTTTTTTTGTATATTTAAGTGATTTAACCAATTTTTAAAAATAAATTAAATTAAAACTATATACATTATGAAGTTTTTAATATATATTTTTTTCAATTTTCAACAAACTATTGGCATTGTAACCCGTAAATCCGTAATTTACTCTTTAGTGTTGCTGTTTCATTGTGTTATAGACTATAGGCCCTATTTTAAGATTTTGAACCTTGAGCTAGGACCTAGGGTTAAAAATTTAATATTAATGCCAGATGCGGACTAATTATACATATTATTTTTGTGTAATGTCGTATAATGGACCTAGGCCCAGGAACCTATTTTATGAATGTTTATAGCTAACCAAAGGAAAATTTAGTATAAACACAATTTTTTTTTATTTCACAGTTACTTACCCTTCCTGATTTTCCATTTTGATTTATATAGAATGAATAAATCACTTAAAAAATAATACTATATGGAACTTAAAAAAAAAGTTTGTTTACAAATTATATTTCGTGTGACGTTACGAATCTGAAAAAAATCACTAATTGATTTTTTTCTTTAAAAAAAATCAAAAAAATCACCAACCCTGATATAAACCATTTATTTTCTTATTTGTTTATTCCAAAACCGCGTGCCTCATCACAACAGCTGATACCAATTGTTTGTAAACAAAAGTAAACCTAGTACGAAATCGCGGTCGATTTATGCACGAAATTCGTGCTAAAACTGGGTAAGCAATTCTCATCGAGCGTATGCACAAATGACAAAACGAAAACTGTTAAGTTGACTAAAAATTTATTTATTAAAATGACTCTAATTGAATCGCATGGTAATTAAAATAAAGTTTTAAATAAATTGAAGTTGGAAAAAATAATAATATGATATAAAATACAAAAAATTATTTCTACTTTTCTTTATTATAATAAACACATTACAATATATTAAAAATGAAAAAAAATGAAAATGTTCTATGGGTAACTATTTAAATATTTTAATTGGAAATTCTAACAATACATACTTTGATGTAAACAAATTCATAGTATAGCTTTTCAATGTAATGTTATGTCATATGAAGTAGTTTGATGTAAATAAGATCATAGGACAGTGAATCATTATTTTGTACGCGACATGTAGTTCTTAACTTTTGCAGTTATTTATTAATTTAAATTAATGAATTTCGTTAATTGAAGATTAAAATTTCACTTCAAAATGTTCATTAACAATTTATATAATGTTTTTAAAAATAATATCACACATATTATATATATAATATATATATAATTGATAATATATAATATATATATATATATATTATATATATATATATATATAATTATATATAATATATATTATATAATATATATTTTATATATATATAATATATATTTATTAATAATATATATATATAATATATATACATATCAATATATATATATATATATATATATATATATATATCATAGGGAGGTGGGCATTCCGCAATTCCGCAATTGCGAATAACCTAAAAAAATTGCGAAATTGTGATTGCGATAATTTGAAAAAAGTTGGAGAATTGCAGGTATATAGCGGAATGCCTAAATCATTCCGCAATTTAAGCCCTCAGTCCTCAATTCGAAATTGAAAGAGGACTACGAAAAAACAATGTGAAATTTCAGCGGAATACAAAATTTATTTTTCCCTCTATCACAAATATAAAAAAAGATATATATATTAATAATATTATATATAATATATTATATATATATACTATATTACTATTATAATATATATATAATATATATATATATATATATAGCTAATATATATATTTAATTACTATATAAATTATATAATATATATATTATAATATATATATTAATATATTATATATATTATATATAATATATATAAATATATATATATATATATATATATTATATTATATTAATTAATATATATATTATATATATATATATTATATTAAATATATATTTTA
>JABUQX010099136.1:0-17500 GCA_015478945.1 Trachelipus rathkii
TTAAATAAGGGGAGTGTAAAGATAGGTTTTCTGTTCCTGGGAGGTGTTAGAATAGATATTTTTTTGTTGCACAATTGTATTGCACCATATTAATCAGAGGGATATTTATCGCATTTTGAGAGAGTAGTAATTCCTTTGGTATGTACTAATGTGTTTCTGATACAATACCTATGTGGATATTTTTAATGAGGGATCAGTTTGTTTAGGGGAGGGCTTTTGTTGATAATTTGCTTGGTTGGGTCTTTCTTACATCTTAGATACTTTAGTTATCAAGAGAGTTCCTATGAAGAGATCTATAAGATTTTATGATAATTACTGTCAGCTCTAGTATCACGTCGTAGGTATATTTGCGAGAGAGATAATCGTTATTAATGCATGGCTTCAGATGGGCAGTTATTCCCTGGGATATACCCTGGTGAAGTAAATATTTTGAGAAGTTAACATGGCGAAATGAGTTCAGTTTACTACTAGTGAGCCAATTGGTTTTTTTTTTTGCGCACTTGTTATGAGAGTATGTGACTGCTTTATTATTGGATGAGTGCTCAATATTTAAAGGCGAGTGTGTGCAGGTTAATACATCTTTGCTTTTAGATCTGACAAGTGGTGTTACTGCAAAAGTGCACAGTTATTAAGGTGTTAAATTTCATTTAATGGTAGCTATAATGCATCTAGCTGTGTAGTCGTAGATAAATGAAATCTGGGTTTTATAGATTGCCCTGTATTGCGATTGTTTGATTAGTCAATATAGATGTGTGTACTGCGAACATAGATTGTCAAATGCTCTTCTGTGGAAGAATGTTGGTATGTGGACACAATAATCTAGCTTGTGGAATACAGGCGAGATTAGCTCTGGGGTAGTCAATAGGTGCGCTACTCACCAGAGATATTCCGTTAGATAGAGCATATAAGCAGATCTAGGAATCTTGGCTTACTGCTTTTCGCAGCTTAACCTGTGGGTAATAGGGTGGGTGGAGAGCTGGTATAGGGTTGCTTACCTGGATGATTAATTGAATTGGATTAGTGTGGTGATGGTCTGTAGATAATTACCTAGGGGAGGGATGGGAGGCAAGGTGCAATATAAATTTGTGTTGGTTTGTTGACACAGACAAATATAATTGACAGGTTGATTGAGACGTTAAAGACTAGTACAGTTGTGATCAATTTATAGTGCGTTTAACTAGTAGGCTCAGTTAAAGAAGTTGTAAATTAGAATTAAATTGCTCAAAATCGAGGAAGATAAGTGTTAAAGACCGTTCGTGTATGCTACAGTATGTTTATATGGTGCCATCAGATTAATTTTCAATTTCCTCTTCATTCAATTCTCCGTTAAGGGTGCATATACAGAGATGCTTGTAGAAGCATTGGTGTGTGTTTTATCTGTGATTACGTTGGGTGGAGGTGGTAAAGGTTTATAGATATGTAAGGATTCAGATGGAGGGGCGGTGTTTGAGATTATAATTATAGATAATTTCCATTAAAATTATATTCCAAATAAGCAAAGAATTAAAAATAAACTCGTAATAAAAATAATATTAAATGGAAATAAGGTTTCAAACGTGTTTTGTAATAATTGTAGATGATACAGAATAATAATTTCATCATTCTTTAGAAATAATAGATTAGTATTGCAAACGTCAACAGATCTGTATCATATAACTTTATATTTACAGACGATTGGATTCCAAATATTCTTTAAGTTGAAGAAATTTACATTTTCAGCAGTACCAATAATATAATTTATCAAAACTTTTATTGACGTTTCTGTAATTAAATGCAGAATACTAACATAATTTTTGGTATACTTTAATTTGATATCAAAAGATTTTACATATTTATCTTAGGAATTAAATCGTCTGTAAAATATAACGAGAAACTCATATAAAAATAAATTTAATATATTCAATGATATGCCACTCATTAAATCAGAGGTAATAGTAGGTTTATGGCTGTGATAGTAGATTAGTCATATGTGAGATTGATCACAGATACTAATTAATGGAATGATATATTCTGATTATATATGATTTAAAGGGAGTAATTTATATCCATGGTAGTACAAATGAAATAATTCTTCATTTCTATTGGGAAATGCTGTAAGAAGGTGATGTTGGGGTTCTGATGGCCTTGGTTCCACCAGGAGGTAGGAATGGGGTTAATCTGGGGGAGGCGCCATTTTTGGGTTATGGGGTTTATTCCGCCGTCCCTTTGGCCGTTGATCTGAATATGCTTGATCATTGTCTTATTCATCGAGATTCTTTTCGTCTCTTCTCCTTCGTCGGCAGCACCGTTGTCTCCTATCTCCGAAACTGGTTTCTCCGCCATTTTGTTTATAATACACAAAACGTCAGTATGACACTTAATTATCTCTCCTGTATGCTCTCAAACAACAGTGTCAACTAGTATTGGGCTATATGTGTTGCGGAAGCTTCCACTTATTATACTCCTGATATTTTTTACTATTGCAACGTTTTAGGACACTAATAGGGTTATACTAGAATACTATATTACATTCATATTAATAATATAATTCATAAAAATAATATTGATGCTAAAATAACTAGAATATTAAAATTCTATAAAATTAAATTCTATGAAATTAAATTCTATTATCAAAAATAACAACATATCTAGAGATACAGGAAATATAATAAATTATAATAAGATATATTATCAATATTAATTATATATATTAGATTTATTATGGGATCTAATAATTCCGACTCCTTTTATGCGAAAGACAATTTACTTTTATGGTAAAGTTATAAAATTATAATATATAATAAGGGGTGTATTTAATCAATCAATTATATAATGGTATACTAGGAATATAATAAATAATTATATATAAATATTAATATAATATAATATAATAATTAATTAAATATTTTATTAGTTATCGATATATAATATTTATAGTTATTAATAAAGGATTGAGAAGGGTTTTGAATAATTATTCACTAATTTAAGTTTTATTTCATGCAATGTTAGTACTTTATTTTTATATTAATTGTTAGAGTTCCAATCAGTGTTGTTGAACATTTGATACTATATTTATTGAAAGAAATATATAGATCTGTATATATTAAGAATTTCATATATTAGTTAAAAATAATGCCTCAATTCAACATAAGGAAGGATTCTTGACATATAGAAATTTAATATTTAATTTTTATAGTGAGTTGACTAGTTAGTCATAAATATGGAGACACAAAAAAGGAAGAGAGTATATATAGTATCAAAGGAATTATTGTACATGTATTACTTAGATAGTATTGATAATATATAATATGATATACGCTTGTGTATAGTATTTTATACCGATGATGTTGTAATTGTGTCAGTGAAAGTCAACAAGATCTGAAATGACTTTATATATATATAGATAGTGTATTTGAATAGTATTTTGTCATATACTGTTAGTATATATTTTCGGTCCGACTCATTTATGTATAAATACTTTTTTAGTCATATTAGATTATATGAATACTGTAGATATACCACGTTTTTTGTGAGTATTAGCGTATGGTATATTGAAAATATCTGAGTATTATTTTTCTTTGTTTCTTGTACATATTTACAACACGTTTAGTTAAGTTAAAGAAAAGAAGGATAATAGATAGAGATGAATATGTATGGATTATATAAAATTAGAATATATAAATTATCCTATAATAATAATAATTGAATTCTTATAATAATTTACGAATAATAATAATAATATATAATAATAATAATTAAGTAATTTTTCACTTTAAATATATCATGTATTTACTCATTTTATTACAATAAACAGAGCCTTTTGTATTATGATAAAATAATATAATTTGAATAAATAATATGCTGTTAATTAATATGGAATTTAATATATTATTATATCTATATAATATATATAGTTTCCATATATAAGTAATGGGATTATTATTACTATAATAACTCTATTATATATCATTACTAATATATAGGATTATATTGGTTAGTATGATGAATGGAATTGAATATATCTTTCATATTTCTACAAATTAATTAGATATAATAATAATAATATACATAAATAACAGAAAGTATAAATATTGACAATAATACGATGAATTGTCTAAAACTAATCCTCAAAAATAAAAGATTAAGTCTGCTGCAAATGAATTTTGTATATATATAATTTATAATTTTTAAAAAAATTATATTAAATATTTTCAATAATGATAGATTTACTGCCATTATATTTATTTGTAATAGGATAATAGCGGAGGAGAAGAAGCAGGAGTCTGTACGTATTGTGTCTTGGCAGGTTGCAATCTTCTTTCACAGAGTTATATTAGCCAGATTATGCATTATCTTCATAGGGATCTATTATAATGATTTAGATAATCATTATTTACATGTTAGAAATGAAATGTGTTAGGGTGCTAGCGCACATTCAGGTATACTGCGCATATACTATAATTTTTTATTAGATATTAATATTTGTTTTTCTAATTTGCGTAATTACTTTGCTTTAATTGTCTTATTTTTTTTATAGTGGAAGGAATCCGTTTTAGGTTTTTGTTTTAAACCTTTTGATTTATATATTGTATTAATTATTATATATATATATATATAATTATATAATGTTTGTATATATTATTAATACTGTTAATTTTAGTTTATTATTATTATTTATTTCATTTATTATTATAATTATTCTTATTGATGCTATATATTAATATATATCTTAGTCAATAATAAGTAGTAATAGGTGGACTGGTCGTTGGGGTGGTCGGGGTTCGTGAATCCTGGAACGTATTCTGTGATCATATTTCAATCTATAGAGCACGGGGAAATCCCATTATTGTGGTTGATAGGTTGGTAGTATAGGTGTAATTTATGTTTATACCAATTTTAATTGATCTAGTCTAGGTGCAAGTAATAGTTCTTAACCAATGTTATATATTTGCCATATATATATATATATATATATATATATACAGGTGGTTCTGTTTTCATTAAAAAGGCATTGCTATAATTAATATTATTGTTAATTTTTATTTTAAACTTATAGTTATTCATAATTCAATAAAATATACATTTATAACGTATAATAAAATTATTTTAAATGCTTTTATTTTTTAATATATATTTTATAATTAGTATATTCTGTGATGAGAGTAAATTGTGTTTACCATTATATGTATTACTTTCATTTCGTATTTAGGCATAATTGTTGAAGCTTGGTTTATTTTTTTATATTATGGTATATTATTACTATATTATATATATTTGCATGTTTGACGTGGTTTTAATAATTGCTTTGGTAATTACTATTAAATTTCTATATTTTAGTTAAAGAGCTATATTTAGTTTAATATATTATATATATTAATATGTAGTATTAATTGATATATATTGTTTATTAGATATTTTGTATATAGATATATCTGATAGATGGTCTAGATAATGATAGTAGGTTTTAGAGTGATAGATACGATTTTATTTTTTTTTAACCTGTTAATTATATATTAGTTGGTATATTTCCTTTTATTAGAGCGGAACTTTTCCTCTGTCTTTTCTCTTTCCTTGGAGATAGTTATATATACTGTCAGACTTATAGGACATAAATTTAGATATAAATACGTTTGCAAAATAATTTGAGTTTAATAGTGTCTGCTTATAAAATAGGTTTTATGCTTTTGTTATTCTTATGTGCTCCCTATGTCTTACACTGAGCTGGTCTCATTTATAGTGGGTATTAGGTTTCATCTTTTATCTATTCCCATCTTTGTTTTATCCCACTTATACTTCCTTCTAATTAACTTTCTTATAACACTGAATGGTTGATATTCTCATATTCTTTGCTTTTAGCAGCGGACTGCTCTTTCTGAACTTTTGTGGATATCTGCTCATTGAGTATGCTATTCTGGCACTTTATCCTTTTAACTATATTTAATATTATTATATTATATATATATATACAGTTACTCTCAATAGTTTCACTCTTTCACACTCTTTAACCCTAGATTCTCAATCTCTTATGTTTTAATAACTTGTAGGTACGTATTTTCTGTACGCTTCTGGAATCTGTTCAAGCTCCTTGCAGATCGAATTTTTAAACGCATATTTACGTAATGTTCCTGTATTTTAAAATCGTAGAGTATTTTCAAACTGTATGTTATATTTTGGAGATAATGACTTTAATTTGAATCTAACTACGGAACTACCACTCTCCTCTGGTTGAATGGGTTTGATGCCTCTGTTGATATTGACTTTTATTGCACGCATGAGGAGGATGGATCTTGTATATATATTTTTTTTTATTATATATCCTTCAAACATTGATAGTTTAGCGAAAATAATACTGAAATTAATATGGGGGTTATAGCGGCAAGGAGGACAGATTATATAGGTTGACTGTCACAAAAGCTTTGTTGGCGATCCTTTACCTTACGCTAATGTGTGTGATATATATATATATATACAGAATAGATTATCTTAAGGTATGTGACGATATTTAGTTATATTATAAACTGCATATGTATCGTGAAATGGATAGGTATAATTATAGATATATACTAGAGAATTAGATAGAGGCAATTTAGATTATATCAGTTATTTTTTCATTATATAAGTATTGTATTGTATGTTATATATATAAAGGGACAAGCTTCTAATAATTTCTTTTCACATTAACGTTTAGAGATTCTATTATGGAAAAATCGTGTAAAAACACGATTAGAATTAGAATACCTTATGATTCTATCAATAATAATTTAATAATATACATTTAGGTTCACAAACAATTTTGTTCTATTTCAGTACTAACATTTTTTCACTTTTTTGTTTATACTTAACTAATGTTATATATTGATTGGACAGAAGAAATTCTGTATTTCAAAATTTGAGCTTTTGTGAACGCCAGATTACAAATGAAGATTAAAATATAACTGCTTATTATAAAAGATTACTTTTCTAAAATCCTGAATTGTAATATTTTTTTCTTTCTCTCTCTCTTCTCTCTCTCTCTACGTCTTCTCTCTTCTCTCTCTATCTCTATTTCTCTCTCTCTCTTCTCTCTTTTCTCTCTGCTCTCTCTTGCTCTCTCTGAAAATGTAATGTCAAACCAATTTCTTTCATTAGATTATGATAGACTATTTTATATTTAGTTTAATTCCTCCTCAAATTAACAATTCTTACCTCTCAAACCTCATATCTTTTCCTTCCTTAAATTTTCTCTTTCTGATACTCTTGCTTGGTATTATGGTTTTTCCAATCTGTTTCAAACTTAGACGCCTACAGTCTGACTCAACGTGTAAGTCGGTCGTTATTTCACACACACAATTCAACAACTACACACAACACACTACACATATATATTATTATCTTTATGTATACATTAAAATATATGTAATTATTATATAGATAAATCTTATTTTATATTTATTTAGTATATTAAAGCGGAATCGCAACTTATTATTATATTATATATTAATTTATGTCTCAACTATGATTATATATTATATATATATTATAAGATATTAAACTCGTTCTTTTGAAGTTTCAATTAGGTCGTAATAAAAGCGGATTTAAATGAATTTTCCTCTTTGAAAGATCGTAATAAATTTTCCTCTCGGTGAGCTTGAGTTCGAATCTCAGTTGGAGATTTTCTGTAATATCTAATTAAGTTTAAACTAAGGCATATTGTGTAATATACAATAATTACTTCTTAAATAACCCATTTGCTCACTTTAAAACTATTAGCAAACTTTACACACACGAATAATCTATTTATAACATTTAGATTGCATCACTTACTGCTTCTCTATCATGCTTCTAGAATTAAGATGTCCGTTCTCTTTGTGTTGCGATTTTTTTAACAGGTCCCGTGGAGGCTAAGAACTAAAGTATGTTGAGCTGGTAGGCGAAAGGGATTTGAGAGTTAGATTTATTTGAATATGGTGTTGACTTATATTTACCCGTTGGCCATTGTGTGCTATGAATAGGGATATTTCAAGTGTACAATTTTACAATCATTAATGCTATTATATTAGAAATTCAACTAAACAGCGGTTAGTTTTGGGATGTCTTTACATTGGGATAGCTCATAGTTTTTTGGACAACTTGGATATGGGTTAGTGTAAGTTAATTTGTGTTTTTCCGGCAAACATAGTAGGATTAACAGCTGTTTATTTTTTACATAAGATAGATAGGTATTAATCTATTCCGTAATTTGTGTAAGTATATCGTGTTAATATATACGTAAGCTTTTATTCAATATTTATATACTTAATTTACTACAGAATTTTGATTAACAGTGGTTAGTATTAGGTATTATATTTCTTGTGGTTTTTATCTTTTTTATATATAAGTTATAATAATGCTAGGATAATATTGTAATGGTTTTGAATTTCTCGATAGGTTATATATAAGTTTTTACTTTCTTAGGTACTATTTGTGTGATACTGATGAGTATTCATGTTATTTATACATTGAAGTTTTTGGGTGAGTGGTATTTGTAGTATAATATATATTTTTTTACCTAATTTTGTATGTGGTAGATTATGCTTATATTAAATGATATTTTTTAAATGATGAGGTATTTAAATTCTAAATATATAATTAATAATATTTTAGTTTATTTTTATATTATTTATTTTTGTTTATAAATTATAATATTTAAGTGTAATACATATGAATATTGGTTTTATATTTGTTGGTATTAGTGTATGTTATATACATATAGTTTTTGAGTATTATATCAAAAAAATGTTTGAGTAAAGAGTTTTGGTATATAGGATTTATAATAAGAATTACATTCGTAATTTTTTTGGATAAATATAGGTGAATACTGTGTTAGAAGAATGTAATTCTTCTGAATAATCGGGATAGTAGTGTATGAATTAGCATGTCTTTATGAGTGACTGAAGTATAGTGTTCACGAATTTTTGTTTGAGTTTCTTACTTAGACTCAAATTTGATAATAAATTTATGTGTATAGTTAGTAATTATTTTTTATTCATTATTATGTTAGAGTTATTTTTGGCCCTTTTCTTTGTTAGTTCTATATATACTATCTTTTATTTTTATCTGGTATAAGGAATATAGTTTATATATTGTTATGTATTGAATTATGTTGAATTATTTCATATGAATAATATTATACATTTGATATTTATAATAAATGGATTTAATTTTTTAATTTTTAATAAAATATTTTTTGTTTTATAAATTTGTTTTTCAAATTTTATAATTCTTATTTTAGAATTATAACTTAATAATACTATATATAAAATGATAATATAGTGTTTATAGTTTAATTAATGAATAAATTTATTATTGTTATAAATGTATTTGTAGTTATTATTATGACGTGGCCAGTATCGACATCTTGTTGGGATCTCTGGTTCTATATGTCTTTCCATGGGTATGGTGTTGACTATGTAATACTTATGTTAAATTATATATTAGGTGTATATAGCTGATTAATTAAAGGTTATTATATATAGTCGTCTTATTAGAGTGGTGATTTTAGGTAACTATTAAGTAATTATATATTTTTGGAGTGAGGTTGAGTTTTAAGATGAACATACAGGAATTTAACAAGTGGATTAAGGAGTAGTAGATAAATATACTAAAATGGTGAAGTCAGGTATTATTATATATTGTTAGGTAGTTATACGCGGTGTTATTATTTATTCAGTATATATATATATTATATGATTGTTGCTATATATATATATATATATATAATATATTATATATATATATATATAAGGTTGTTATAGCACCTCTGGGTTTTATTTGCGCCGTAGTGGCCGTGTTCATCGGTTTGGTAATATTAATTGGCTAAGAACGTACACTTTAAAGGCTCTCTAGATCTATATAAAAATGTTACTATCTCTATTCTAATCCTATCCTATATTAGTTTTTATTTCTTGTTTTTGTGTTTATATTTTATTTTTTTACTATTAAATTAGGTCCGGATTTTTCAAAATATTTAATATCTTAGTCTGGTTTTTTTAATTTTTGTTCTTTTTGTTCTTTTTTCTTTTTTTCTTTAATTTTTTTTAATTAATTTTTTCTAATAGAGCGATATAATGGGAGAATATTTTTATTATATGCTTATACGTGACAAGGTTATAATAAAGTATACTAATTCATATTTTACTTTTATAGGGTTGGTCAATTTTGGTTAGAATGGAAGGAAAAGTAGGTGTGTTTTACACGAGTTAAATTTAGATAAAATACGGGATAAGGTTAATTTGGAAGAACTATAATTTTTACATGATTTTTATTTGAGTTGTTAGAAATTTTTTATATTAAGGGGTGTGTATTATTTAAGGATTGCAGTGTTAATTATGTAAATGATTGTCCATTTTAGTGTTTAGTTTAAAAGTTATATTTCGAGATTCTTGAATTTTCTTTCTTAAACAATCTTTTTCCTCTAGAATTTTTGTGGTTGTGTGTTATTCAATCTCAGGGTACATAGTATACTGTGTTTTATTTATATTTTTTTAGGGATTATGTTTTTCCTTTTCTCGAAGTTTCGTATTGTGTGAGAAGGTGCAGGTAATGTTGCTCCACGCAAAGTGTTACTTTTTCAACTCTTTAAATATATTTACAGTAATTAACAGTTAAACTTAATGGTTCTGTCTGATTTATATTTTGTTTTTTATAATTTTTCAATTGGTGCTTGATTTTTTTTAAGAATGTTGAATTATTTGGTAAGAAAATTTTTGTTTTGGTCAGCATTTACTTTCTATCCTCTTCATTACCAACACACATTCTTCTTTGGGTTTTGGTTTTTATTTAGCATCTCATCACTTAATATAATGTTATATTTTGTGGACTATATATTTTTTATTGTGCTTTATGTTAATTTTATACTTCTTTTTATTTTATTATAATTTATTATTTTATTAGTAGTTATACTGATAGTGTTATATTTTATATTTTTTGAGTACTGTATATGTATTATTAGTTGTTGTGTATATTATATTATTTTATATTCTATTTTGTATATTATTTATGTTTATATATATGTTTATATATTTATATATATTTATATATTATAATATATATATTTATTTAATTAAAAATATATTAAATTAATTTTTGTAATTATATTTAAATATATATATTATATATATATATATTTTGGTTATTTTTTCTATGGTTAAGAGTTTGTTTCGTAGTGTTACAGGTTGTATAATTAATAAGAGTTATATGATGATTTCTATATCATAGTTATTCTATAATAAGTTTCTAATACATTTATATTCAAAATAATTATACTAAATACGTAGTTTTTTGTTTTATGTATTAGGTTACCCAAACATCCCATAAGTATATATTACTATTTTATTATAATATAATATAATTTACAAAATATACTATAATAGTTTTATCGAATATAGGCTGATAAAAGATGTTTGTAGAAATAGGGCGAGTGAAGTAATTACGTATAGACGTATCGGTCGATTATTGTGTTTTAAGTTATTACTATATCCACCGCGTGTTTTTTGGAAGATTTTAAAAGCGCAGATTTTAATGATTAAAGTACTCAGTGTGTGTATGGCTCCCATACCGAATTGCCGAGATGCTTAAATTTTTTAAACATATAGAATAATAGATAATTGGGGTATATATAGCGATGTTTTACATTGAGTTAGTGCTTCATATCACTTTAAGTAGAGATGATATAATGTAGATTGAGCATGGGATGGGTTAAATTCTGGGGTTGTGGATGTATTGTGAAGATGGATGAGTTTACTTGTGTCGGCTGATTATTCGTTTCGGTTCTCAGTTCTCTTTTTCGATGTCATTTTTCTTATTGCGGTAGGCGTGTATAGTTATTTGCGGGGGAGGGGGATTACGATGTGGACAGTGTGGAATTTGTTTTATATTTGGGTGATGTAGGTATGAGTTAGAACTGATCGAACAGTATTTTTAAGATCGTAGTAAAGGTTGGAGATAAGTATAGTGAGCAGAGTGAGTAAGTTATTATTAGAGCTAGCAAGTTTCAGGTTACTCTTTGTTGCTGGGGTTTTTAGTGCCGAAGATCGGCCTATAATGTTTGGAACACTCATAGAAGGGTGAAAAGATTGAAATGCTAAAGTTCATGGCATTACGGAATGATGAGTTAAGTTCCAAAAACCTTGGGATTCATGATATTGGCCTTTAGTGTTTAAGTAGAAGGTTTGGTAGAAAGATTATGGCAATAGTATGTTAGTTCATGTAGCTATAGAATTAGATTAGAGATAATAGGAAAAATAGGTCGAATAGATATGTCAGAATTGTGAGAAGAGGAGGCAAGAAGCGATTAGAATTGACGATTATTCCAGATAAGATATATTTGTTTATTGTTTTGCTCGGGTCTGAGATTATTTGATTTGGGGATATGTAGATACTTTTTAAGCAATCTGAAGATATTTATAGTAGGAATTTTGTGAAAATAGGGACTAAGTTTGTTGATATAAATGTACAGATTTTACAGGAGAATCTTTATTACAAGGAATGGGTCATGTGTGTCTATTCGTGGTTATCAAGGGTGGCGTTTTATAAGTAATCTAGTGTTGTTCATATGATGTGGAAGGCAGGTGATAGAAATGGGTAAAGAGTGATATTTCATCATGTTCATGATAATATACTGGGCATGAACTTCAATGTCTCGAATAGAGTGGAGAGATTCATTATAGACAGAATAAGTAAGGTGGGGTAATTTGGTATGTATTAGAGGTGTTCCGGAGATCTCCTGACAATTTTACTAGAGAAAAGACTTTAAGTGCGTCGACATATGGTGATATTATAATTGGGATTCGTCGCTAATCTTGTTTTCGCTTTAATCAGACCATAATGAACTGACTTTCGATACAGAATGGTAGCGGATAAAAAGAAAAGTATTAGTAAATTTCAGTCTTATTGTTCATTTCGGATTGGTCCGGGATTATATTTGCTTTAGTCCGCGGTAGGTAATAGAGATATGCATTATATCCAGGTTATTTTCGCTATTTAGTTCAAAGAAAGTTCATGCGCTTGAAAGCTTGGTTGTTTCTGTAAATTTAATATTATTTTAATACGTGGTGGTTTGTTGAGTTGGTTTTGTGTGGGTGTAGAGATATTTTTAGTTAATTTAATTATATCTTTGGAGTGCTGGTGCTTTGCGATTAAATTAGTACAATATATCCATGTATTTAATTAATGTACGAATATATCAGTATGATAGATATTCATGGAGTGGTCATTAGGGGAGCAACAATTCATAAGTATCTATCTAATTACGAAGATTTATTTCTGTTTGTTAGGGTTTACATTATATGGAGTCTTATGATTTACCACGTCTTATCTCTCCCATTTTTATCTTCATCGTTTAGCTTCGTGGTTGGGTATGATTGCTATTCCTTGCCTTAACCGTTCCTTAGGATATATTAGGTGGTGTTTAGTGGGTCTTTATAAGTTTATATATCTTTATATTACTGAGTTTTATGAAATGGTATAGGTTGGTATCCGTTGTAATATTACTTGTATTTGTACAGCTTACTGGAGTTGTATATTATATACTAATAGGATTATCTGGCCTCTTCTTTGGTACTAATACGGTGTTATATACATGAGGTGTCGATTTAATTATTCTATTACATTTACTTACGTAAAGTGATTTCAGACTGTGAGTAAAACTTTTTTGCATATTTGTCGCAGTAACGTGTATTGGTGTAGTGGAGAGCGAATCTTTTAGTGTTTTGGGTTTTCTGCCGAAAGTGATAGTTGGTTTTGAGCGCCATTACTTAATATACCGGTATTTTGTATTGATTATGTATTTATAGCACAAAGATATTATCCTTGTAAGCCGTCTCGCAAACCAATTTTGAACGAGTATATGATGTAGGTAGTAAGCTAATGGGTAGTCTAAAGCATGAGTATGTTAGGTTAGTGATGTAAATGTGATAGTGTATTTTAGTGATGTTAGTGGATTATTGATATTTGTACGAGTATAATTTTTTGTTGGGCTAGTTAATATAATTATTTTTAGTATACAAGCGGTACGTAAAGAGTGGACTTACTTATATGAGTGTATTGTTGTAGTACTAGATTGTACGATAGTGTTTAGTGTAATTTTGGTAGGTATATGAGTAGTCAAGATTGTTATTTTTGAGGCTTAGGTAGTAATATAGTGTGCTGGTTGCTGGATATTAGTGAGTAGATACGTATAGTATTTTTACAGTATTAATGGATTAGAGGTTGATGTTAGTTGGGTATTTGTAGTGTTGATGGTAGTATGAAGTATATAGGGGTATGGTGTTGAATTTGAATATTAGGTATTGATTTTGTCCGAGGGTATGATGGGAGGAATTTGATTTTTATTTATGATATATTTTGAGTTGTTGGTATTTAGATATTTATGTACGTTATTTTCTTAGTGACTATAGTGGTGTATTAATACATATATATAATATATAATATTATAATGTATATATATATATATTTTCTTTTGTATATGTGTATTCCTTTTCTGTGAATGTTGTCTAAATGCTATTTTGTTTATATAGTATAGTGTTAATATACTTTAATATACCTCGGATTTTGGGTCGTATTTTTATGATGTATATTTATAAGTAGTCTAGTATTATATAATGATTGTAGTAGTATTATATAACTATTATTCTTAGTATATATTGCGGTATATATATTTAATACCTTCTATTATAATATTTTTATTTATTTTTTTTAGCTTATATCAATATTTGGTCAATAGGTATATATTATATTCGCCTATTTAATATACTAGTGGTGTTAGTGTGCGTTTTATATAGTATATTGGTGAGTTGTGTATAGTTGCCCTATTATATTTATAAATTATATATATTTACGGATTGGTCGTTATACTTATATTAGGTTGTTTTTGGTTTACTTCCTATATATATATATATTAAGTTTTTATTTATGCTTAGGTTATTTATATGGTACTGATTATTACCAATTAATTTAGTATTGTTTATTGGTATTTATATATAGGGTACCGTGTTATATTATATATCTATTTATTGTTTTAGTAGATATATATATATTATATATTCTATATTATATTATATCTATAGTTCTTATATATACTAGGTATTATATATATTCTTTATATATATATATAATATATTATATATATATATATATAAATATTATTATATTACTAATATTATATTATTATGTATTTATATATATATATATTTATATATATATATACTATTATTTATTATGTATATTGTATATTTAAACATATCATTTAGTGTATTATCGTACTGTATCTATATATATTGTAATTATTTTGTATTAGTAGTATTATTATATGTAAAGTATTTTGTGATTATATATATGTATATCATTTATTTATAAGTTTTTTATTTATTGAGAGGTTAAATATTTTATACTATAAGTTTTATATATATTATTCTAGTATTATTGTTTATATGTTATAGTTATAATTTAGATTAGTGTTGAGATAGGTATTATATTAGTATTTATTTTTATATGTACAGTTTGTCATGTAAGGAGGGGGTGATGAATTCGCTCAAATATTCTTTCTAATCGCTAATTAGCGATGGACAGACGCAAGGTGTTTAAATATATTATTAATATATATATATATATATTATATATTTATATATATGAATATATTATATATATATTATATACATATTATATAGTATATTATATATATATATTATTCGTTTGATTTGTTAGTACTATGGGTTTATTTGTGGATATTATTTATACTATATACATTTTTTGGTAGTGTTATATAGCACTTCGTTGTTTTCTTCTACCTTTATATAACATTATACTATCAATGTTATATTGAATGAGTATAGTTATCCTTTATCAAAGGTAGTAATTCTTGATTTTAATTCTATATCATGTTTATTTTTAGATCATAATACACTTTATAAGGATTTTACTTTATGGTTTAGATATATAATCACTATTTTACTAATTAATTATATATATATATAATGTTGAGTAATACTTATTTATATTTGTATATTGGTATATTAAACTATGCATAGGTTATAGGTAATATATTCTATTCAGTTAGTTTTAGTTAAAATTTTTATGGAGATAATTGGTGATCTATTAGTACTCTTTAAGGTGAGCGTTTTGATAATTTAAGATATAATTTTTAAAGCTTCATAATATGAACCTAGTGTGCGTTATTAATTATATAACAATAATATCGGGTTATTAGTTTTAGGAGATGAGCAATTAGTTGGATTGTTATATAGGCTCATTTACTCAGCTATTGTATTATAATATATTATAAACTAAGTTTCTCGTTGAATCTACATAGTGGATGAGTATGGTTAGTGGAAGTTTACAGGTGAATATAATATTATTTAGGTTATTGTATATAGTGGAGTTGTCTATGTTAGTATATGGATAGATAGGGATTATTAGAGTATTCTGTTATTTTTATATTATTATTATTATGGTACATGTGAGCTGGATGGCTTGCGTTTCTCTGAGTCAGTAATGAGATCGTTCTATAGTGTATTATGTAGTTTAATTTTTATTATCAAAGTTATTGTGACTATTTAATCATATGTGATACCTATATATATATAATATATATATATATATATATATATATATATCTATATATATATATATATTATTATATATAATTGTTCAATATATATTTATGGTGTTAATTGATTCATTACATTTATTCTATAATTAGATTGCTTAAGGGGGTAGTTATTTAGATGAGCATGTGAGATAGGATTTAGTTTATGAGACAATTAAGGGTATTTCTATATTTGTAGTGACTATGTGAGATAGAGTTTATTATTACTGAGTGTTTTTTATTGGTACTACATGATATACGGTTTGATATATTTTTTAATTGTATAGTATAGTATATGGTTATAATATATTTATAGGTTTTTATATATGATTATTGAGGTGCAGTATGATCTTGGAATGAGTCATGATATCATATTATTAGTAATTAAGTGATTTTGAGATATATCTTATTTGTAGACGTCTTAGTCATTTTAAAGTAGTAGGTAGTAATTAGGTAGTTATAATATTAGAAAAGGTTATTTTTATTAAGTAATATATGTAGTTGTATTTTTAGGCTGATTATAGTAAAGGGTGTTAAATATATAAATATTATAGATGATATTATTGATAGTTTTATAGAAGTTTCTTATCTAAATATAGGCATAGTTAGTAAGTATTTTGTGGTGGTTACTATCAAATTTATACTATCGTGATAGGTAATTATATATTATATCAATACATTGTTCTTATGCCAATATTGTTTTCGTATATATATACATATATATATATTTATTATATATATATATATAAATATATATCATATATATTAATGTTCCTTTGACCTACAGAATAGATTTGTGGTCACCATGAGTCAAATGTATTAACAAGTGATTTCCTAATTATTTAACCTTTATGTTTATTAAACCTAATATTTTTATAATATAAGTAAACTTAGATATGTAATTCATGTTAAAGAACCAGC
>JABUQX010099136.1:32500-37500 GCA_015478945.1 Trachelipus rathkii
AAGTACCAAGTTTCAAAGGCAGTGATATCAAAGAAGGAGACTTGAAAACTGCTCCTAGATGTCTTCTTTTCAGGGAAAGCGGATTGAACTAGTGGTTGAGCGTCCTGTACATTGCCTAACGGCGAAGCTGTTGACGATGGTTAGAGTCCAAAGATTTTTATAAATATATTTATATATAATATATATATATATATATATATATACTATAATATAATATAATATATATATATAATATATATATATATATAATATATATGTAGTGTATATATATATATTATATTATTATATATAAAATATACTATATATATATATATATATATATACTATATATATATTATATAATATTATATATATATATTATATATATATATATATATATATATATATAGTATATATAATATATATATATAATATATATATATATATATATGATATTATATATATATATATATATATATATATTATATATATATACTATTATTATAGTACTATTATATATATATATGTAATATAAATACATAATATATATACATATATAGTATATACTATTGATTACTTATATAGATAGTATTAGTATACTTAGGTATATATTATACTATATATATATATAATATATATATATCTATATATATATATATATATATTACATATATATATATATATATATATATAATATATATATATATATATATATATATATATATATATATATATATATATATATATATATATTATATTTATAATATATATATATACTATAATATATATAATATATCTATATATATATAAATATATATATATATATAATATTATATATATACCTTTCCCCCCCAAAAGTTGCCGGAAAAAAACGCAGCAAGTACCTTTGTGAAAAATCATCGTAAAGAATTCGAAATCTCTGGCACTGAATATATATATATATATATATATAATATATTATAATACGTATATATATATTGATATATATATATATATATATATATATATATATTATAATATATATTATATATAATATATTATATATATATATATATATATATATTATATATATATATATATATATAATATATATATATATATATATATATATATATATATATATATTATATATATCTACTATATATACTATATATATATATATATATAATATATAATATATACTATAATATATATATATATATATATATATCATGGTCGAGAAAACACGGGTTGGTACAATAAAAAACAGAAACCCATTGTTTTTTTTTTTTTTTTTTTTGTTTTTTTTTTTTATTTTTCTTTTTTTTTGCTTTTTTTAAAATTTATATTTTTGAGGAAAAAATAAAATGAACAATAGTTGAATTTCTTTTTTGTAATGTCATTTCAGCATTATTTGACAAGTAAATTAATAAATAAGGAAAAAAATTAGCAAATTAAACAATATAATTTGGTAAGAGAACATTGTCCTATTCCCACTGCTTGAGTGAAATGTTATTTCCTAAATTGGTGAACTTGTAAAGGTAAATGGTATTTTGCTATTGTTACAGGCTATAGATAGTATAACATAACAGGACTATCTTTAATAAAGTAATTAAGTAATATATTTAAATTTATATTGTTCAAACTTCGAACATTGATGCAATCATAATCTGAGGCTGTTGGAGCTATGAAGTTAGCTACAAGAGTTCAGTAAGTTGCTACCTAGAAAACCTGAGGAAGGCTTGCACTGGATACCCTCCCCAAGGAAGCTGCCTACCAACACTCCAGGTTTTTGGTTTTATGGTAAAACCAGGGTGAAATTGGGAGATTTGAGGATTTATATATATATATATATATATTATATATATATATATATATATATATATATAAAAATTTATATATATAACTAATATATTATATATATATATCTTATTAGTACATATTATATATATGTATATATACTATATACTATATATATTTTATATATTTATATATATATATAATATATATAATTATATAATATATATATATATTTTTATTATATAATATTATATATATATATATATATATATATAATATATATATATTATTATATTATATATATATATATATACTATATATATATCTATATATATATATATTATAATATATATATATATATATATATAATAATATATATAAATATGACTGGGTGTTCGATTAATATGCGACAAACTTTTGACAGTGTAGAACAGGCAAAGTACGCACAAAAATATTAAATAGGCATATCCTGAATAATGTCTCGTTCCAGAAATATCTGCAGGTTAAGATAACCCCCCCTTTGCGAGACAAGCGTGAACGTATCAGGCTCTAAAATAGATTGAGGTAAACCACCGTAATATAAGAATTAATATTGCTGTACGACCCATAATGAATGAGTAAGTAGAGAGCGGAGAAACATTTCGTGTGTGGCACAGGTGTACACGAGTTCCGTATTGGCAGTTGCTGGCGGCTAAGGAATTCGCTTGAAGCAAAGGTTAAGCAATACTATACAACGTAGTTGGTTACAGTGAAACTGGCAGTTATTACAACGATAGATTACCGTAATTAGTTATGTGTTTGCGTGGTTTAGCATTACCAACTAATATTTATTATATTTATTATTATTTTATTATGTATTATTCATTATTATTATTAATTATTATTATTATGTATATTATTAATTATTTTATTTATTATTATTATTTATTATTATTATTATTATTATATTATTATTATTATATTTATTATTATTATTTTATTATTATTATTATTATCCATTATTACAATAATTATTCTAATACTTATTTCATTATTATATATTATTAATTATTATTATTTTATTACCATTATTATTATTATTATTATTATTATTATTATTATTATTATTATTATTATTATTATTATTATTATTATTATTATTATTATTATTATTATTATTCATTGTTGTTGTTATTGTTTTTTACCATTATTATTATTATTATTATTATTATTATTATTATTATTATTATTATTATTATTATTATTATTATTATTACGTTATTATTAATTATTATTATTATTATTATTAATTATTATTATTTATTATTAATTATTTTATATTATTATTATTATTATTATTAGTATTGTGATTATTATTATTGTTGTTATTGTTTTTTATCATTATTATTATTATTATTATTATTATTATTATTATTATTATTATTATTATTATTATTAATTATTTATTATTATTATTTTTAATATAATTATTATGATTATCAGTGTCTATGTTGATAAATAGCCTTAATATTTAAATTGAATCAATTTTTTCATAACCTTAGTTAACTTTAGTTATTAGTTTAAACTTAATGTATATTTTAAACTTAATATTCCTCATTATTTTGTGGATTTCAGAATACACTATTTGTTTATTAGTTATTAATTATAGGACTTATAAGACATTATTGCAGCTTAAAAATGTATAACTAATATTTGGTATTTAGGTTCAATGGACGTAAACGTCCACCCAGTCGCCCATTTCATTTTGAGGTATTTTAATTTTAAATTATTATTACCAATGTTATGTATTGTACAGTTTTAAATGAATAAAGTGATTTAAATTGATTAATTTCATCAATGACATTATTAATATTACCTTTATTATAACCATTATTATTACTAAAAGTATTTTAATTTACAATATATTAACAGGTACACCGTTTCGTATACTACATCAGCATGCCTGGATATACGACTCGCGAGATAGCAAACATGATGTATATGTATGGTAATGCTAACGGAAGTAGGCGAAGAGCTGCCCGTCTGTATTATCAGCGTTTCCCAACTGGAAGTCGTCCTAACCATAAACTATTCTTGTCACTTTTCCGCCTACTCTCCGAGACAGGATCCATGATGCCCAGAACCATCGATCGTAGTAGACCGAGAACACGTCGTACACCCGATGTGGAGGAGCGAATATTGAATCAAGTCAGTGAAAACCAACGTCTTAGTACAAGGCAACTGGCGGCACAAAACTATATGGCCAATAATTCAGTTTAGAGATTACTCCGCGAACAATAATTGTATCCATACCATTTCCAGAGGGTGCGGGGGCTTTCCCCCCACGACTATGAGCCTCTGGTCGCTTTCTGTCGCTAGTTTCTCGAACAGGCAGCAGATCCTACATTTGTTACCAAGATCCTGTTTACGGATGAAGAGACATTCGAACGGAACGGTATTACGAGTTACCGCAACGACCATCTGTGAGTGGATGAGAATCCGCAAGGACGTATTATGACCAGGCAACAACACCGGTCAAGATAAACATCTGGGTTGGTATTATCGCGGATTATCTTATTGGTCAATTTCCCTTCCGTCGCCGTCTAAATGGAGCCCATTACAGGAACATCCTTGAAACAATCCTCGCAGATGCTCTGAATGATCTTCCATCGGCCGTTGCAGTAGGCACGTGGTTCATGCACGAAGAAGCACCAGCCCATTACCCACGAAATGTACGCATCCTTCTCGGCAATCAATATTCAGACAGATGGATCGGTAGGGGTGGACCCGTCCTGTGGCCACCACGGTCGCCTGACCTTAATCCCATAGACTTCTACATCTGGGGTAACATGAAATCTCTCGTTTATGCGACTGATATACCGGATGTGGATGCACTACGCCAACGCATTACCGATGAATGTGTTCCTATTCGCAGTTAAGGCGGTGTCTTCGGCAGAGTACGGAAGTCAATGCTCCGGCGCGTTCGGGTAATGCATATGACCGCAGATGCGGACACATCGAACAATGTTTTGTGAATACATTTTTAGCAATACGCTTTTACCGTCATTACACATATGATGTATATTGGTATCGTATTATTAATAAAGTTTTGCGCACAATCCCTATATTTTGAAACCTGACCCGGATATCTGAAATGGACATTTTTCCGGGATATGCTTATTTAATATTTTATAAATATTTTGCTGTGTTCTATCCACTGTTAAAGTTTGTCCGCATATTAATCGGACACCCTGTAGATATAT
>JABUQX010099136.1:55000-63427 GCA_015478945.1 Trachelipus rathkii
TGGAAAGATGTTTTGGTCGTTGAAGATGTGATATATATATTTTTTAATTTTGCTACCAGGTGCTCCGTCGCTTTGGTCCAACTACTTAGAAGAGTTTTTAAAAAGAATGGAGTTAAAAATGACTTGAGATCAATTCGAGAGAGATCGTAATTGAAAATCCACTTATAATAAAAATTTCTTAAACAAATATGGAAATAGTGTGTTCTGCATTACACAAACACGAAACTAACGAAAATTGTAAATCTTCTCATTTTTTAAACAATTATATTGAAATAAATAATAATAATTCTGAGTATTATTATGAAGCTTCTCATTCGCAATATACGCAAAATAATAATAATAAACCATTAAAATATTCACCAAGAATATATTTAGAGAAAGTTATTGATAAATATTATAAAAACAATAAAGATATAAAAAATAATTATGATAAAATATTAAATCTCAATGATGAATTAGAAGAGACATTTCAACAGGAGATAAAGAATTTCAAAAGAAAAAATTCATTTAATGTTCATTTTAAAATTTATAAATTACTACAATTATGTGGTGTCAAATGTAATATATCTGATTTTCAGAAAGTTTCTAATAAAAGAGAAATTACATTAAATGAATACAATGAAATGTGGAAGAAAATATGTGAGATTAACAAATGGGATTTAATCAAGTAAAAAGGATATGAGCATTATATTTAAAAATTTTAAATATAATTTTTTCCCTTTTATTTTTGATTCAGTAAATATTTTACTAAGGATATGTAATCGATCAAGGTTTTTAAATGATTTTCAAATTCTTCAATATTTTCTCTATTGAAGAATTTTACATCTAAGAGTTCTTTAATTCTATCAGTATCTGCGTTAATAAAACAAAGGTTTTGTTGTTCCCCATTTCTACATCTTTGGAGTTCTTTAATTCTATCAGTATCTACATTTATTTTATGTTTATTACTTTTTTCATGAATTTTAAAATTTTTAATATTTATATGACAAACTTTACAGTAATTCATATTTTTTATTTTTCCATCATCTGAATCATCATCATCATCTGAATCATCATCATCTGAATCGTCATCATTTTCAAATACTGGTCTTTTAATCAATTCATCAGCTAGCTTTTTTATTATTCCTTTTTGAATATCTATATAGTCATTAATTTTTCTAAGAAGATCTTTTAATTTTTCGATATCATTACTTGTAAAGGTTTCTAAATCTAAGAGTTCTTTTATTCTTTCAGTATATACCTCATTAATTTTTAAGAGTTGATTTTGAAAAGTGTTCATTTATTATAGAGAAAAAAGTTTATGAAAAATTAATTTGATGATAATCACCACCAATATATTGCATTTGACAATTACCTTCATTGAAAAATTTAATTTCCTCATCATTCAATACATTCACATATCTTCTTGGAAGAAATACATTAGTTACTTCATCCTCTCCCACACGTAGAATTGCAAACATTGCGAGACCATATTTTGTATTAATTTTTCTAAGTTCAATAATATTATAAATCACATCTTTATTTAAATCAGATAGTTTTGTAGTCTGCACGTAACCAGTTGAATAGTTCAAAATTTTTAATAGCTCTGATTTGTTAACACTCATTTATTATAGAGAAAAAAAAGTTTATATTGTTATGATAAATTATCTCCATAGTTTCTTTTTATTTCAGGATCAGTATTATCAGAACTATATACTACATTTCCAAAGTCATCGCTTATAATAATATTTTCCATCTCTTTATTAATTCTTGCTGAAGAAGCAAGTTCATCAATGTCGTTATTAATTTTTGTATCATTTTTATTCTCAATCTCATTAAACTCAACCGTCTCAAGAGGTTCATCTCCTAACATAATATTTTTATTAATAAAGTTATACCCTACAAAAACTTGAACAACATGCATTTTTACATTATTAGTATCAACGTTTGATTGAATCTGAATAACATCTCCTTCATTCAGACGAAGATCATTAACTCTGATTTTGGTAAAGAATTCATCTTGATATTTGTCTAAAGCTAAGGAATATTCATTTCCGTTAATTAACAATTTCACTGATATATGTTGATTTATATCTTGCGAGGTCAATATAACTGTATCAATGAATCCTTCATAAGGCATAACATAACCAGTTTTCTCAGAAGCACCTCCTTTCATACCGAATACGAATGGGAACTTTCCTGATTCTAATTTTGAATTTGTTTGAAAAATTATTGTTTCGTAAGCACATGTTTCTTTTTTAAAATTATTTATATTTTCACTAAGAGTTGAAATCTGTTTATTAATCGTTTTTAAGGCATTTTCAAAACCATCTTTTAACAGAACGTTATTATGCATATCAAAGAGTTGAGATTTTATTTCTTCAACAAATTTTTTAATATGATCACCTTCAGATTGTAATTCAGTTATTGATTTATTCATATTTCCCGTCTGTTTCAACATTTTATCAACCTTACTTCTTGTTTCTTTTACTAAATTATCTGTATAAAATTTTGTAGTAACATCGTTTTCTTCTCGAGGATTAGCCGCATTTGCCAGCCTTTTATTTTCAATATCAAAATTACCTTCCTCATCTAAATATTTAAATCCAATTCCTGACAGTCCTGGAGGTCCTGGAGGACCTCGCGGTCCTGGTGGTCCACTTCTTGTTAGAGGTCCTTCACCAAAGTTGTTAACACTCATTTATTGTAGAGAAAAAAAGTTCTTGCAGAATTGAGTGAAAATTTAATTTCTCCGAAAAGAACGAATAAACACAAATGACCGCAAATAACTTCATTCAATTTTTGTATTTGATACGTTGAATAGACAATATCGCATTGTATATAATTTTCAAATTCAGTCGGAGGTTGAACACCGAATGAATCGAAATAATAGCATAAGTTTCTACAATTCTTAAACCAACATGTCCAATGAGTTCCTGAACCTTTAATTGAATCCAAATTTAAGATTCCACATTCCTTTTTATTAGATTTTTTTGGAAGAGCATCTCTCATATAAATTCCTTCAAAGTTTGGAATTTTAAGTTGATTAACATATTTCATAAGATCATATTGACTCAGCGCTTTCATCGGAATATTCAACTTTTGTATGGTTTGAAAAATAAACCCTCGCCAGTTTTTCGACGAGGGTATGGTTTTAAAAAAAGACCTTTTCCATTTGTTTTCTTTTTTTCCATTTGAAGGTTATGCCTTCTGGTTTCTTCTAATTGCTTTTGTGCCGTTTTTTTATCATTTACAGTTTTAGCAATAGCGCTAGCTCCACCAGCAAGAGAACCGATTGCACTTGCAGCCCCTAATAACATTGGAAGCGTTATTATAAATCCTCCATGTTTTGCCAAGGCTGTTACTTGTGATATGCTTAATTTTAAATTAAATGGTATACCTTTTAAAAATTTAGCTTTTTGAGTTAGAGTTAGGAGAAGAGATATGTTTCCCTTATCCTTTGGATTGATTCTAAATGATATAGAAGATTTTTTATTTACTGCTTTGTTTAACTTCTTTACCTGATTCGGTGTAAGATATACTTTCATATCGTTGTACGTCATTTATTTAAGAAGAAAAAAAGTTATTATATATAAAATTTTATATATAATTTTTTCCTTTTTTTATTTTTAATAATTTATAATTTAGTGACCAGCCTTAAGGCAGGGGTGAAAAATATTATTTTATATTTTCGTATAATTATTAAAATATTTTTAGAAAGTGGGACCCCGGCCTTAAGGCCGGGGTCCCTCCCTTAATCTTCATATTTTTATCCTTTTTCAAATGTAAATAATAAAAATTTTTATATTGATAAGATTTCTTTAAATTTCTTTCATATTTTATACATAAATTTTTTTTTTTATATTTTATTAGAAGTAAATTGAGTTTTTACTCTTCCACATTCTGAGCATGTACCTCTAAGCATGCTACTTTTATTTGTCATAACCTTTTGAACATTTTCAGTATTTGTTATTTTTCTACAATGAATACAATAATACCTCATTTATTTAAGAGAAAAAAATTAAAAAGCGATATTCATTTTATTTCCATCAGATTGTAGTTTCACAAGTCGATCTGATAATACTAATGCATAAGCCTTTGTAGGTTTTGATATATTTTTCTTAAAAGTTGCTCTTATTTTAATATCTGTAACTGAATTTTTTATTTTTTCAGATTGTCTACTTACATCAAATACTAGCAATGGATACAAATTTTGATATTCTATTAAACTAATAGAACAATTTTCTTTATTAAGTATATGATTAGAATAATCTGATAGCATTTTATAAGCGGTTGTATAATAATTCTCATTAAAATCAAGTCGAAGATCCATTTCTGGATATCTTTCGCTATTTAACTGAACAAAAGCGTTAGTTATATTACAATGATTAAATATACCTCTATTCATAATTTGATTATCACCATTTGTTTCTTGAAAAGCTAAAATTATAAATCGAGGTTTCTCAGATCCGGCTGTAACATTTAATCTCCAATCGAATTGTTGTTGTCCTTGATTTACTTCTATAGATTCACACTGTCTATTCAAAAAATTAATATTTAATGTAACTTTATTTTGAATATCTTTATACAGTTTTATTGAATATTCATCTGTAAGTGTTACGTGTGGGATTCTCCATACTATTCTCGATAAAATAATTTTACCATCAGGAACTTTATAAGTACCATCATCGTTTTTATCTGACGATTTTAATATAACATCATTATCATCTTCTTTTCTTCTTAATGTAAGCTGATGTTTTATACCATAAATTACTTTATCATAATTTTCACAAAATCCAAATATATGACTTAATGGAATAGCTACACTAAAATTTCCCGATGAGTTCTTAAATAAGTATTTGTGTCTCTCCATATATCCAGAATTATTAATTTTTGGACATACTTTATCACATTTATCAGGTGACCACATAAAATTCATACCTTCTAAATAATTGAGAGGATATGTTAAAAGTCCTTTCATAGTTGATGCTTGTCCAGGATTTGGATATTCTTCCATACTTTTATTTCCAAGTTGATATTCAACTCTTGAAAATAAATACATGATTCCGTTATTTATTAAATTTATATATAATTCTTTTCCTGATCCAGTTCCAGTTCCAGGTTGATCTTTTTCAAATGTTGATCCATCTTCTTTTTTTAAAGATCCCTCAATATAAATATAACTTCTAGAAGGTAGTAAAAATTCATCCTGATTTTGAACTGATATTCTTATATCACTAGGTGTATTTAAATCAACTCCTGTATAAGGTTCATATTCTTGATATTCAAATCTTTTAATTGAATCATCTATTTCTGATGATTCCTTCCAATTTAAATTATACTCCATTTATTATAGAGAAAAAAAAGTTTATGTTGATTTTAAATGTAATCGAATAGTTATTTCTTCTCCTCGAAGATTTAACGGTTTATGATATTGATCAGTAAGCCAAATATGAATTAAATTAACAGTTGGAATTGTTATCGGTAGATATACTACTGTATTAGGTCTCTCATTTATTTTATAACCGGGAGGAACATCGGGAAAAAAACTATACAAAATTGGTTTTTGATGTCCATTAAGATAAGAACCTTCTATAATATCGCAATTAACTAAGATAGAATTTACTGGTGAAATATTAACAATGTTTTCACTTTCATGTTTTCCAATACCTTCAATAGCATCCCTACTAAATCCTAAAAGATTTTTAAATGACTTTTCATTGAAATATATAATAAAATTAGCCTTCCTAACATGAATAATACATTTCATAGTTATATGGTTTGCTTCAATACTGAATGCTTCTGAATGCTTATTTTTAACAAGATGTTCTTGAATGTAATTATTAATCGCTTTGATTTCATAAGCTCCTGTTGGAAATAATATTTCAAAAATTTTACCGTTATATTCATATGCAAATTTATTATTTGATTCATCAATATTTGGTACTGAATTATACGTATTTATATTTAATAACGCTATTTCATGTGTTTTACCCTTTTCTAATTTTAAAGAAGGGTAAAAATTATATTTGAAATCAGATGTATTACTAGATAACACAATGCTCATTTATTATAGAGAAAAAAGTTATTTAAAGATTTTATTATATCTGTATCAAATATACCTAATCTTAACAGTTCATCATTAATAGCTTGTAACTCATTAAATACATTAGTATTACCCGATTGAATTTCTGAAAATAATATTCTATGTTTATTAACAAGCTCATTAGGATCTGAAGGTAAAAATTTAAATCCCATATACAAATCATTTAGGTACGTCTCCTCACTAGTTCTTCGAGGAGTATCTCCAACACTGCTTCTTCTTGGTGTTCTTACTTTCTGACGTAATTCTGATTTTAATTCATCAAGCAATTTATATTCATCATATATTGGTTTAATAAACATCTTATATTTATCACCCTTATTCGATTTAGCTGTACTTCCATCGTATCTAAAAAACGCTTTAGTTTGAATCATTATTTTCTTATAATTATTATAGTCATTTACGGAAACTTCTCCAGGATTTTTCAAGGTTAGAAGTTTCCATAGACCTTCAGTACCGATGTATTGGGTTTTATCAATAATTAAATTATTACCATCAATTTTAACTGTTGCGTTACCTAATTTAATACCGAATGCGTTGTCATATTTATTAGGATAATAAATTACTTGCAAATATTTTCCTGCTATTTTTCCTAACTTTGTAAAATTATATTTAGGAGAGCTAGGTGATGCTGATACTTCTTCAATAGCTAAAGGAACTTGACGTGAAGTAAGAGCTGGTAGTGTTGGTTGAGTTTGAAGTATTTCTTTTTGATGCACAGTTATATCCTTAATCGGTTCAATTAATGGTTGTAGTAGTTTAATATTTTCTTGATAGATATCTTGTTCACCTAATTTTTCGTTTAAAAATCTTTTCTGAAGTTTCTTTCTAATATTTACTAAATCAGATTTTTCTTTAATATTAACATATGCCATTTATTAAAGAGAAAAAAAAACAGAAACAGGAAACAGCTAAACATCAAACATCAAACCGTTTCACGTTCCGTTTTACATAGGATATCTGTTTCATAAAGCCGTTTAACTGTTTGATGTTTGATGTTTAACTGTTTGATGTTTAACTGTTTGATGTTTGATGTTTAGCTGTTTACCGTTTCACGTTCTATATTTCCGTTAAGTCTTTTTCATTTATCCAAGATGTTGTATTGTATCCTTTCCATTTAACTAATATTTTCTCTTTATTTCTTTTTAATATTTTTTCAACCTCGTATAATTCACTTTCATATTTCACCATTTCTTGTTCATAAAAACTTCCAATAATCTCTTCATCGCTCATGTCTCTTATTTTATAAGTTATAGGATTTGTTTTCAATACTTCAGATATAATAAATATTTCTTCTGTAAAGTTTGGAAGATAACCTTTTCTAAAATCTTTATATTTTCTGCTGATTCTTACTCTATCACCAAGGTTAAATTTTGGTTTCCTAAGTTTAGACTTAGTAGGAGGAAATAAATTTTCATACACAACTTTACTATTCTTCTCAAGAGATCCTTGTTCAGGAGTCATTTTAATACTTCTATGAGAACTTGTATTATAATTTTTTACTAAATTAGGGAGAATATCAACCCATTTCTTTGTTTTGTTTTCTGTAAAATATTTCCACATTTTAGATTTTAAAGTTCTGTTAAATCTTTCTACTACTTGAGCTTTCGTTTCATTCTCTGTAGCGAACCAATGTATTCTATGTTTTCTAAATAGCTCTTGAGTTGGTTTATTTATGAATTCGAGTCCTTTATCTGTATGTATTTTTCTAGGAATTCTTTCCTTAAATATATTTTGAAATGCCTCTGCAATATCATTTCCAGTTTTCTTTTTAATAGGAGTAGCCCAAGCATATTTACTGAATATATCTATAACTGTTAATACGTAATTTATATTTTTATTCTGAGATTTATATTTTTGCATGTCTACTAAATCAGCTTGCCATTGATCATCAACACTAGAGACCATCACTCTTCTCGTTGAAAATTTATGTCTTATCGGTTTATGCAATGTGTAAACGTTTTGATGATCTAGCCAGTCCTTAACTATCTTAGAAGATAACCCGCTTTTTCGTACTAAATCATTGATTCCTGAGTATCCAGTTTTAGGATTATAATATAATTCCCTCAATTTTTCAGAGCCCGATTTCGCGAGCTCTTTACCCCGTTTTTTGATGGTAAACCCATTCCGAATCTTGATTTCATTCCCATAACTCCTGTGACTAATCTCGCGTCTTTTCTAACGTACTCTGGTTCATTAGGATCTAACGCAATTTCACTCGCTTGTTTTGCTAATAAATCATCTGCAGCATTTCTCTCTTTCGTATTTTTATATTTTAAATAATTTATATCATGTTGTTTACAGGCCTTATCTAAACTGTTAACACCATTATATCCTTCTTTTAA
>JABUQX010099137.1:0-10204 GCA_015478945.1 Trachelipus rathkii
CCACACCCCGTGGTTTCTTCGTCCCTATTTCCGCTCCTTCTGGTTTTCTTACCCTGCTTACCCATCCCATCCTCGTCCCTGGTCTATTCCACCGCCTCTCACGACCCTGTTCCTCCCGTTTTTTCTAGAGTTGAAGCCCGTCTTTCGACTCTGGAACAAGGCATGGCGGATGTCAAAGCGGAGCTTATGACCATCTCAGCCATGCTACGGTCACAAAGGGATTCCCGTTCCCGCAACCGCTCCTCTTCTGGCCGCCGATTTTCTGATCATTCCCTCACCCCTGGCCCTCAGCAATATCCGAATGGGTATTGTTTTTACCACTATAGGTTTGGTCTGCAAGCGAAAAAGTGCAATCAACCATGCACTTTTTCGGGAAACTCCCTCGCCATCAATTCATAAAGGCGGTGGATCCAACTGGCTACCCCTCCGTTTGTTCTTCTTCTACGCCTTCTTCATCTCAGGATGTCCTGCGCCTTTTCGACAGGTCTACCAACCTCTTCTTCCTTATCGACACCGGAGCTTCCTATTCTTTATTGCCACGAGACTCTTCCCAGCAGTCCGCTGTTCCTCTTTCTGACCGGGCACTTTATGCTGCAAATGGAAGTACCATCCCCGTCTATGGTGAACGTTTATGCACCATAGACCTTTCTCTCCGCCGGCAGTTTCCTTGGGTGTTTGTGGTTGCTGATGTTACTCAACCCATTTTGGGGCGGATTTTCTGTCCCATTTTGACCTTATAGGGTCGATTGAAGAACAGAAGATTGGGTTGACGGCTCCACGTCTCTGTCTTCTGCAGGTACCGTAGTCTTCTGCTCTTAAAGGCATTTCTGCTGTTGGCTCCTTGCTTTCTGGTGTTTCTCCTTCTTTCCCATGCAGCAGAAAATATTTCCCGCGCTATTGACCCTGTTCTTCCTTTCCTTTCCCTGTTCAACATTCTGTGAGCCACCATATAGAGACTACGGGCTCTCCCACCTTTGCCTCATGCTCGGCGTTTGCCTCATGACAAGCTCAAGGCAGTCCAAGGCGGAGTTCGAGGCACATGCTTGACTCGGGGAATCGTCCGCGCGCTCCAAAAGTTCATGGTCCTTCCCTCCTCCACATGATGCCTAAGGGAGTTTCTGATTGGAGGCCGTGAGAGATTTTAGATTCCGAGCTCCTTCACCATTTCCTGATCGCTATCCCGGTCCGCCTGCACATCCAGTCGTTCCACCTCAGAATCTGGCCCGGTAAAGACCACATTTTTTCGAACTGGATCTTGTGAGGGCCTACCACGCAGATCCCGGTAAAGCAGAAGAGAACATACCGAAGACGGCCATCATTACACCATTCGGCTTCTTTGAGTATACCCGCATGCCTTTCGGGGTGAGAAATGCAGCGCAGACGTTTCAACGCTTCATTGATAACGTTCCTAGAGGTCTCCCATTCGCCTTTTCATACCTTGATGACCTCTCGTTGCTTCCACCTCTCCTGCCGAGCACGAACAACATCTATGTGCCGTCTTTGCCAGGTTGGATGAATGTAGCATTCGCCTCAGCCCGGCAAAGTGTGTTTTTGGTGTCCCCACTCTTACTTTTCTTGGGCACACAGTCTCTGCTGATAGCATTTGTCCTCTCGCAGAGCGCGTGGAAGCCATTCGCAACGAGGACTGGACTGACAACTCAAAAAGCAGCTTCGTTAATACGCTCGGCAAATGCTGATCTTCTACCATCGTTTTCTAAAATCGGGCGCAGATGTTAGATATAGCTTGATAATCGGGGGGGGGGGGGGGGGGGGGGGGGGGGGGGGGGGGGGGGCGCCAGCCAAAGCACCGAGGCAGTTCTACGAAGGTGGATTGGACTGACGAAGCTACTGCTGCTTTTGAAGCTTCCAAAGAAGCACTCGCTTCTGCCACTCTCTTGGTCCAACCTCAGAACTCAGCTCCGACGCAGGTCAGGTAAATGCTCCGATTTTGCTGTAGCGGTGTCCTACAGCAGCAAGCCGGAATGGGTGTGGGGTCTCCCCTTGCCTTTTTCTCATCGGCAAGTTGCAACACCTGAGACAACGTTACAGTGCTTTTGGGAGGGAGTTACTTGCGATGTATCTTGCCGTCCGTCATTTCCGCTACTTTCTGGAGGGTCGTGAGTTTCACATTCTCGCTGATCACAAACCACTTACTTTCGCTATAGTCTCCAGAAACGAACGGCACTCTCCTCGAGAAGCTCTTCACCTTGAGTATGTCTCGCAGTTTACCACTGATGTCAGACATATTTCGGGTGTCGATAACTTCACTGCTGACGCTCTCTCTCGCATCGAAATTGACGTGATTTCAGCCTTGCCCAACATCGATTACAACGCTATGGCAACTTGCCAGACTACTGAAGATCCTGCGCTTCCACAAGACTCTTCTCTCAAGCTGGAGTGGCTCCAACTCCCTGGGATAGAGAAGAGACTTTTTCTCAGGGTTCTCCTCGTTCTCTTGTACCTGCATACCTGCATCGTTTCGTAAGGCTGACATCTTCAATCTCCACTCGTTTTCTCACCCTAGCACTGAGGCTTCACATAAACTGGTAACAGCTCGTTTTGTGTGGCCTGACGTCAATGCTGACGTTGCCAATTGATGTCGCACTTGTCTTCCCTGCCAGCGTTCTAAGGTCCTCCGTCACACCAAGTCCCCGCTGGGTACTTTCTTACCTCCGGGTGCACGTTTTGAACGTGCCCATATCGACATCATCGGATCTCTTCCTCCCTCTCATGGTAAGAAATACATTCTTACGTGTATAGATCGGTTTTCACGTTGGATCGAAGTTATCCCTCTCTCTGTCGCCAACGCGGAATCAATAGCTAAAGTTTTCTTAGCGTACCGCTTTCTGTTACTACGGATCAAGGACGGCTTTTCGAACCCTTTTTATGGAGAGATTTGATGAATCTTCTTGGTTCAGAGAAGATTCATACGACTTCTTTCCACCCACAAGCGAACGGCCTTGTGGAGCGTTTTCACCGTCAGCTTAAGGCTTCTCTTCTAGCTCAGCCCAATCCAGAAAATTGGACTGATGCTCTCCCTTTCGTTATGCTTGGCATTCGCTCTCTGTTAAATGAGGATTGCACCTGTTCCTGCTGCTGAATTAGTGTATGGGTTCTCCTCTTTCGTCTTCGCCGGTGACTTCTTCCAACAAGTCCTCTCCTCGCTTCTACGGCGACCGCGCTTTGCTTATCTTACCCCGCTGAGCGCTGTGCTTGTCGTGGGGACGCGACTCTTCTCGTCCCCACAAGGTACATTTCATATATCACTAAGGACTTTCTTCTGCACATCATGTCTTCGTTCGACCATGACTCCATCGCACTGCTTCTCCAACCAAAGTAGCGATGACCCTTTTCTTGCGATACTTAGGAAGGAGAAATTCTTTACGATTCAACGTCCCACACGCACAGAAGTCGTTTCAGTCGACCGTCTTAAGCCTGCTTTCTTCGAGGCGAATCCACTGCCAGTTCTCGACCCTGACGCTTTGCCTTTTGTTTCAATTTCTCCCCCTTCAACTCGTTCTTTTAACATTCCTGTTTCTCCTCCTGCATCTCTTCCACCTCCTTCTCCTCCTCCTCATCTCCCTTTTCCTGATCCTCTTCCTTATCCTCCTCCTCAGCCAGTAGCACCAATATGACCGGCTCAAACTCCACCCGTACACGGTCATCGTCATTATCGCTTCCATCCTCAGTTCCGGCCAGGGATTCTCAACCTCCAGCTCAATCTCGGGCTACTCTTACGACACATGCAGACGTTCCGACTCGCCCGATCACACGTTCGCAAACTGGGAATCCTGTCCAGACTCCATCCCAAGCTCCTACTAGAATATCGAGCAGAGGTAGGCATATTCGATGGCCGGCGCGCTATTTAGATTAGATTTTTGTGCCTTTGGCACTGCAGGGGGGTACCTGTAGTGCTTGAAGTCATATTGACTTTTATAATAGCGCGCAACGACAGCAGTCATGTGATCAGTAAGTTAGTGTAAGGTTTGGTTGGATAATGTTTTAAGTATCACAGTGTCTCTATAATTAATGTGTGTGTGTTTGTGTGTGTGTGTGTGTGTGTGTGTGTGTGTGTGTGTGTGTGTGTGTGTGTGTGTGTGTGTAGCATTTATTCTTAGTTCAGTATGTTAGGTTATGATAAATTTTTGTTAGGTTTTGTTAAATATTACTATGTTAATGTGAAAATTAACGTTGATATATTATAGATATGATGAAAAAGTAGGGGTATATTAAGTTTTGCTATGTAATGTTAGATGCTTTATCGATATTACACTCTGAACTTTGTCAGTGTTAGTAGTTTATTCATACGTAACGTTTGTTGTGATACATTATGTTCTTAGTTCAGGTAATGTTATGTTGGCTTTGTTGATAAGTTAAAACTTTTTTCATGTTAGCAGTTTATTCGTGTGTAAGGTATTAGGATTGCTGCTGTACTTAGAGTTTAGTCCAAGTAATGTTATGCTAGCTTTATTGATGTTCAAACTTCGTTATGTTAGCATTTATTCGTTGATCAGCATGATAGATGGAATAGGTGATTGATAAATTTTGTTAGGTTATGTTAAATATTACAATTTTAAATTAACATTGATGTGATATAGATATATTAGGAAAAGTAGGGTAAGGACGAGTTATGCATGACAATATTAACTACTTTGTTGTTGTTCAGCTGATAACTTTGTTAATGATAGCAGTTTGTTCGTACGCATGGTATGTTAAGTATGCTATGTTTTGTATAGTAATGATTGAGTTTGATATGTTAACAGCTGATGGTAGGTTGAAACTTTGTTCATTTTAGCAGTTTATTCGTGCTTAATTAAGGTAGTAGGTTTGATCTCAAAATATGACTTGAATCGATAGATCAATAGATCATGGATGGGCGGGACGGGTGGGTGGATTGATTAACTGATTTACTGATTTACTGCTTTAGGGTCAGTAAACTATTACACTTTACTATGATATTTTATTCAAAGAACTTATTTTCATGTTATATTTATACAAAATGATACCCAAACTATGACTTGAATCAATAGATCAATATATCAATAGATCAGGGATGGATGGGAGGGGAGCGTGGGTGGTTTGATTTACTGATTTACTGCTTTAGGGTCAATAAACTATTACACTTTACTATGATATTTTATTCAATGAACTTATTTTTGTTATGTTTATACAAAATGATACCTAAAATATGACTTGGATCAATAGATCATGGATGGGTGGGAGGGTGGAGTGGGTGGCTTGCTTTACTGATTTACTGATTTACTGCTTTAGGGTCCTGGTAAACTAATACATTTTACTCTGATATTTTATTCAAAGAACTTATTTTTATGTTATGTTTATTCAAAATGAAGGTTCAAATATGACTTGAATCAATAGATCAATAGATCAATAGATCAATAGATCAATAGATCATGGATGGGTGGGAGGGGTGGGGTGGGTGGTTTTATTGATTTACTGATTTACTGCCTTTTTGTATGTAAAAACATAAATTTTAGTATATTTTTATTCAAAGGAACTTATTTTTTATATTGTGTTTATACAAAATAAATTTTTCAATATATACTGAATCATATTAATCATAGAATCATGGGATATATACCATAATATATATATTATATATATATTATTATATATATATATATATATAATATATATAATTATATATATACTAAATATATGTATATATATATATAGTATATAAGGGTGTTTTACGGAAATAGGGGGACAACAATTTGGAGGTCTTAGTCTTTGTACATTAACATAGTGTTTTGGTCTTATAAGTACCTGTAAAGTTCTCATTGTAAGGTAAATGAGTTAGGAAAAGTGCAAGATGTAGTGATGTGAAATATTGGGTTTTAATGTTTCCGTGTGTAGTTATTATTATTATTATTATTATTATTATTATTATTAAATTATTATTATTATTATTATTTATTATTATTATTATTATTATATTATTATTATTATTATTATTATTATTATTATTATTTATTATTAATATTATATATTATTATTTTAATCATTATTATTAGATTATTATTAATTTATTTTATCATTATTATTATGACTATTATTAATATTATTATTATTATTTTTGTTTAATTATTATTATAATTGTTATTATTATTATATTATATTATTATTATTATTATTATTATTATATTTTATTTATTATTTATTATATTAATTATTATTATTAATTATTTTATTATTATTAATTATTTATTATTATTTATTTTATTATTATTATTATCTTATTATTAATTATTATTATTATTATTATTTATTATTAATTTTAATTTTTATTTTATTATTATTATATTATTATTATTATTATTATTTATTATTATTATTATTATTATTATTATTATTATTATTATTATTATTATTTTTATTAATACTTCTTTGTTATTATTATTCCTGTTCCTATTCGTAATTATTACGATTTATGCATAGTAATATTACCTTATCAAATATTATTGTTATTAGGCATTAAACATTGTTGATTAGTAATATTAGGAAGTATTATTTTGAGCCGCATTATTAATTTGTATTATTATTGTTATTGCTTTGTATCCGTTCCGAAGTAAATATTGCTCGAATACTATCAACAATAATCCTAGTATCATCCTATCTCGATAATAAGGTGGTACCTATCAAGCAACCTATAGCAGTGTCCAATATTAGAGACAGCAATACCGTTTTATAGGTTACTACTTTTCGTTGCAGAGTTTCCGTAGCCAACTCATCACATCTACGGAACATAAACACCAATATTCACATTATCATACCCCTTGCATCTTTCTAAACTCATTTACCTACTAAATGAAGAGCTTTACAGGTAACTTTATTTAAGACAAAACACTTGTAATGGTAGCAAAGATAATATCCTCCAAATTTGTCACCCCTTATTTCGTAAACACCCTCTGTATATATATATATATTTATATATATATATATATTTTATTTTAAATATAATATAAATATATATATATATATATATATATATATATATATATATATATATATATATATATATATATATATATATATATATATATATATATATAGAATAAAAAAATAAATAAAAAAATTATAAATATTATAATTTTATATATAATATTATATATATATATATATATATATATATAAGTATATATATATAATATATATTAAATATAAATTTAAAAAAATAAATAAAATTTGAAAAATAAATAATTTTTTAAATGAATAAAATTAAAATAAATAAAATAAAAAGTTTTAAAACAAAAAAACTTTTTTAAAAAATAAATTAAAAAATAAATAAAATTTGAAAATAAATAAAAAAATTAAATAAACAAAAAAAATTAAACAAAGTATAAATGTAAAATGAAACTTATACAATAAAAATAGCTAACAAAATAGACATGTTTCAACTTAAGAAAAAATATATATTAGTTGACGTTTATAAAAAGAAAATAAGATTTGAAAATATAAATGTCAGTCTTCAACCTTTAGAAAACGTGTTATCTATGTGCGATGCAATACAAATGACGACCTGTACATGCTTGAACAGAATCAGTCATGTGAACAGTGAGGCTGTATTATGTTAAGATAGATAATGTATTAAGATATTAATAAAAGCACGAATTGTTATAAGTACGTGTATTAGAAGGGGCCAGGTACTTAATTGATAAAATTGATTCCATTATGAAATATAAATTTATAAAATCTAAATACCAATTATTGTTGATTATTGCATAAACAGTGAAATGTTAAAGTGTAAACTAATATTTATCAGGCAATTGTTTTAATAAAGATGAAAAACTAATTAACCCCTTTTTATTATCTCTTTTTGTCCTAGCTAGTTTTCTATTTACTACAAATTGATAACCCAGGAGTGACTCTTTCATAATCCTAAAACCTTCTGAAGAATTTCAATTAAGATAATTAACAATGATTAAAAGAGAAAAAAGTGCTTAAAAATAAAACTTGAATAAAAAAAAAAGAACAAAATTAAAATCAAGAGCCAAAAGAGACTCGGGCGAGATAACACTAATGAAACTGTCCAATTTATAAACAAAGAACTGTTAAAAAAAAAGTGTGTTTTTCTGTCAATTGCGTGAAGAACAGAAAAAAAACTCCACGATAAACTCCCCCAACAAATAAGAGTGCTCTCCACACACATAAAATCCCCAAAATTTTTACTCCACCCTTGCTCAAAATTTGTTAAAATTGCCCAAGGTTACAAAAAGAGAAAAGTAGCTCACAGATGTCCCCATCTAAGAAATCCCCAAATCTCCAATAATTTGAAGAGCCAGAGAAACTATAAACATGCTGAGGAAAATCTTTCCCTTCTCCTCCAAAAAGAAACCTTCCCCCCATTATCCACATCGAGGAAGACCCGCGGAGGAAAAGGAAAGATTTAACCAGGAACTACAAAGGCTGTATGATGAGGTGAGAGGAGAACTCAAGATAGTAATGGGAGATCTGAATTCGCATGTGGGAATTAGAAGAGTGGGAGAGGAGAGAGTGATGGGGGCGTTTGGGATTGGAGAAAGAAACACAGAGGAAGAACAACTAATAGATTTCGCTATGAGAAACGATTTAACCATAATGAACACCTGGTTCAAGAATGAGGAAAACAAAAAGTGGACTTGGTATAGGTGGAATACTGAAGAAGGAAGATACACATAAAAAACAATGATAGATTTATTACTAACTAATGAAAGAAAAATATTCACAAATGTAAAAGAACTCCCGAGTGTTTCTTTGGACTCTGACCACAGAATGGTCATAGGAATAATGAAATGGAAGGAAAGGAAGAAACCAAAGATGTTGACGAAGGAAAGATACAAAACAGAAAAACTGAATGATAGATTAATAAGAGAAAGATTTGACGAAGAAAGAAGAGAAGTGGAGATAATAACATTAGAAATGGTGGTTGAAATGTGCAAGATATTTAAGGATAACATGGACAGTACAGCAAGAGAAGTATTGGGAATAAAGAGAGTGGGAAAGGGGAAGAAGAAAAGAACGGCATGGTGGAATGACGAAGTAAAGGCAGCCATAGCCAACAAAAACAAGTATAGACTCTGGATGAGGAGGAAAACTGAAGAAAACAGATTAATATATGTGGATGCTAGAAACAATGTAGAGCAAATAAAGAAATTGAGTAAAAGACAAACATGGAAGGATATTGGAGTGGAATTAAAAGAAGATGTGAGGGGGACAAGAAAGCTTATATATGGCCTAGCTAGAGGAATGAGAGTCAAGAAGGAACCAGAAACACGTATTATAATGAATAAAGATGGTGAGGTTTTGATTGAGGAGGGAGAGATATAGGAAAGGTGGAAGGAATATTTCGAAGAGTTGTTGAACTTTGAGGATGTTGAAGGGGGAAAGGTGGATGGAGGTGTGGAACGAGAGGAAGACTTGGAGGAGATGGAAGAAGTAACAATGGAAGAGGTCAGAGCAGCAATCAAGACGCTAAAGAGGGGGAAAAGCCCTGGAACTGATGACCTGAGTGCGGAGCTATATAAGACAGGAGAGGGAGTCGAAGGATGGATTCACGAAATGTTGAATGAAATGTGGATCAGAGAGAGTGTACCATCGGAGTGGGGAGAAGCAATAATATGCCCTATATATAAGAAGGGAGGTCTAAGGAAATGTTGTTAAGAAATGTGTCAATTTTCATTTCCCCCTCCATTATGTTCAAATGATGTTCCTTTGTGTTAAAAATCAGAATGCTTTCCAATAATTTGTGTTTGAATGTGTTTCCATTCTTCTGTAAGATCTGATGGTTCTTTATGTTGATGTGATGATTGAATTGGTTTCGCTGTTTAACTATGGCTGAGTTCAAATTGTCTGTTTGTAGGTCATATCCATGTTGATACAACCTTCTATTGATATCCGCCGATTCACCTATGTATGACTGGGGACAAGAGCTGCATTTTATATTGTAAACCCCTTGGATGGGCAGAGCCTGAGTGGAGTTGGGTTCATGTGGTTTATGTAAAAGAGTCTTTAAATTTGTAATATTTTTTACCGGTTGTACATTTGAAGGGAGTAATCTTTTATAGTTGTGGAATTTTTGAGCTGGTATATTGATGTATACTTTCTGATTGGAGATAGGACGATTGGAGTCATGTATTTTGGCCATGTTGAGTGCTTTAAAATATATTTTTTCTGGTGGGTCTGTAAATCCTAATGGCTATAAAGATTT
>JABUQX010099138.1:17500-18833 GCA_015478945.1 Trachelipus rathkii
TTTATCAATCAGTCTTTTGACGTTCTCTTGCGACCAAAATCATCACATACCTTCCCTATAACACTCAATAAACTAATTTCCCTATAGTTCCTACAGTTCCCCTTGTCCCACTTACCCTTATATATGGGTACCATTGCTGCTCTCCTCCAATCCCTCGGAAGTATACCTGGCATAAAATCAAGTTCCAAATCCATTCAAATCACCATCTCACCTTCATTCTTGATCATTTCACCAGTAATTACATCTATGCCTGCAGGTTTACCATTCTTCAATCTTCTCACTCCACCCATTACTTCCTCCTTATTAATTACCTCATAATCAAAATACCTATTCCTTCTTGCACCATCAAATCCACACATATTCACTATCACTTCTTC
Organism: Trachelipus rathkii; assembly: GCA_015478945.1. Lineage (NCBI taxonomy): Eukaryota > Metazoa > Arthropoda > Malacostraca > Isopoda > Trachelipodidae > Trachelipus > Trachelipus rathkii. The sequence goes on from JABUQX010099138.1 coordinate 17,878, forward strand.
ATTACTGCCAATGTTATGCAGATTTTTGAAGTGTTCCCTCCATACTCTTCTCACATCTATTTCATCAGTTACGAAAGTGAAAGCACCATCCTTATTCATTATTCTATGCAGATGCTCCTTATTTACATTCTTAACCTTTCGCGTTTCCTTCTGGAAGAACTTCAAATTCCCTTGTAAGTACCCATTCATCCTCCTTCCAAACTGTTCATTTACCTAATTTTTTCCTTCTATATATGCAACTTCTAGTCTTCTTTTTTTCCTCCTTATATAATTCCAAACACCTTTCTTTTGAAACCTCATCATTGGTTTCAGTATACATTCAATCACGCCTCTTTTTTACTTTTAAGCACTTGCATCACCTCTTCATTCCACCACCCACTGTTATATTCTTACTTTGGCACATCCACAAACTTCTCTTGCACTACTAACAAACTCTTCCCTCATTTGCGTCCAGATATTTTAGCTTCAACTTGTTCACATTCAACTGATTTATTTGCAAGCGCTATTCAATACTCTTCCTAATTACCTTGTTCACTTAACTTCTCACTCGTAATTCTCCCACTTCCTTCCTAATCACCTTCCTCTCCATCCAAGCCCACACTAACCTAATCTTACATAAAGCATCAAAATGATCCGATAATTCAATCCCCAACTCCCATACTGATTTAACATCCATCACATACTTCAACATTTCCTTCTTCGCCAGCACAAAATCAATCATAATTTTCAATTCGATATCAACTCTACCTACACCAACTCTAGTATACTTATAAATTCTTTTGTGTTTGAAGAAGGTATTACTTACACACGTACCTCTTTCTTCACAGAAATCAATCACCTTTCTACCATTCTCATTTTCTTCCGTCACCTATCCAACCATTTACGTCACCCCACACAATCAATCTGAAAATCTTACTCACCCTATCCAAAACATCATTGGATTAATCACAGAAAAA
>JABUQX010099139.1:17500-32500 GCA_015478945.1 Trachelipus rathkii
TTATTTCGAGATTTGATAAAGATTTTAATAAAAATACTTAGATGAATCTGAAAAAGCAAAAATGAAAATGAGTTGAAGGCAATTCAAAACGGCTTGATATTCCATATCTTAATGTTATCAAAGACATTCCAACTCGCTGGAATAGTACACTTCATATGATGAAAGAAGTATTGCTCAAAGAACCTCTTGCTTCGTACGCCAGTTTGTATTCCAAAGTTAACATTCTTATTAATGTGGAAAATGACATCATATCACACTGCATTAAGCTATTGAAACCATTTGAAGAAACTATCAAAAAAATCAGCGCCTCTACAGCTTCTGTCTCCGATGTAATAGATGTAATACCATTAATCTCAAGCTAAAGGAGCATTTTGAACCATTTCAAATGAAAATGATGGCGCGTTTAAAAAAGAATGAAGACGCCAATTAAACTAGAGCTAGAAAAACTCTTTGGTTCTGTGAAAATTAATGACCTTCCTACTATTGCAACTTACTTAGATCCCCGTTATAAAGGCAAGTTTTTTGTAACAATATTAAAACATGTTAAATCGTTACTTTGTGTTGCAGTTGAAAAACTTCAATCCGAACAGTCTATTAATTCGCCACCCATTAAAAGGAAAAAAACGAAATCTACAGAACCAACACCTTATACAAGTAAATCAATAACAGATTCATTCACTGGAAAAATTTCTACAGTCCAGTAGTGATGAAGAAACACACGCATTACCAAAAGATGTAGGTGCCAAATGATTTGAAACTATCACCCAAAAAAAACGATTAAGATTCAGATTGATGATTCCTCCAATCATTGGAATTGGTGGAAAGTTAAGCAAAAATGTTTAACCCACGCTTGAGTAAACTTGCAAGGAAAATTACTTTGGCCTGTACTCCAACTAATGTTTCAAGTTCGAGAGATTTAGCAATGCTCGGCTAACTATAATGATGAAAAGAGAAATAGACTCTCAGCAGAAAAATTGATGTTTCTCAAGCCCAACCTTCCTATATTTGAATTTCAATACTAGTGCAAAAAGTATATAATCCATTGTAAAATCTCTTTCATTAAGGGCGAAGGTTGGAGAAAAGAGGTTGGTGGGGTGGTGCATTTGATGGGTCCCAGTCCCGCTTACCCTGGTAACACAATTATATAAATAGATTGTGGCCAAAACTCGAAAGTATAATATATATTATATATATATATAAATATATTATATTATATATAATAATAATACTATATATATATATATATATATAAGTATATATATATATATATATATATATATAATATTAATATATATATATATATATATATAATATATATATTACATATATATATATACTATATATATATATATATATATATATTATATATATATATATAATATTATATATATATATAATATATATATATATATATATATATAATCAAATCAATGGCATCCGCATCCGCATCCGCGGATATTAAAATCAAACATCCGCATCCGCGGATATTAAAATCAAATATCCGCATCCGCATTCGCGGATGCGAAAAAAATGACATCTGCCGCATCACTAATATATATAATATATATATATATAATAATATATATTATATAATTATATTTATATATATATATATAATACTATATATATATATTATATATTAGAGGTGCAGCCGATGTGATTTTTCACTATCCGCGCGCATGGCGATGACGGATGCGGGATAGTAAAAATCACTATCCGCAGACGCGGATTGCGGATAGCGGATAGTTAAGTTTTTAGTATAGCCTCAGAGTATTTTATATATATATATATTATATATAATATATATATATATATATATATATATATAAATATTATATATATATATATATAAATAATATTACTAATATAATATATATATATAATATATATATATGTTGTGGTGTGTGCTGTGTGTGTGTGTGTACCAGATTTCGCTGGAAGTGGACACAACTCCTTAGTATCCCCACCAATCTCTTTCCCCAGCCTCCACCCATTTGGAAAAAGGTTTTATACATTATATATAAAATAATACTTAAAATTAATAATTCTCATCAAATTATGCTTCAAAAACCAAAAGCTTCTGAGCCCTTTTAAGGGAAAGTTTGCCTTCTCTTTTCTTCGTAAATGAGATCTGCATCGCTGAAAAGACGCTCACTAGCTACGCTTGTTGAAGTCATGCCTAAGTATTCCTGACGAGTTCTGCAAGATGTGGAAAACTTTTACAATTATCACGCCATCAAACCAATGGATATTTATCCGATTCCAAGAGTTTTCGCTTTTGATAATCCTCGATCAATGACAGAGTGTCTTTTTGACACCTCTAAAACAAGACTCTTCAATCGCTCCTTAAGAAGCCAAAAGAGCGTCATGGATTAAGCAAATGGGCTTCGCTAACAGCATGCGTAAATGTGTAGCAGTTTCTTTTAATTCTTTTCCTTTTTATTGGCTGGTGAAATTTCTGCCTTTAGCAGCATTTTATCACATAGGCATACAAAATAAAATTTAACCCTCATTGAAACACGTGGTTCAAGAAATTTGGTTTTGTATCTAGGATTTAAAAAAGTTGCATGCACATGCGTCATCCGGCTTTTGCAAAGTTATGAAATCTATTACTCTAATCTCCTAGCATAGAGTGGTTCTGCCATCTTGAAATCCCTTACTTATTTTAATAGCAGTATTTAGCACAGCTTTCATCGTTGTGCAACTAGAGAAATCCCGTCTGACAAACAAGAATTTTCTGAGCTAATAGTCTTAGTTACCTCTTCAGGGGAGGATCCAATATTTGGCTCGTGTTAGCCCAAATTTCACCCCCCTAAAAATGGACATAAAATTCGGAATTATCGGGCGATTTTGACCCTATAAACACCAAACTGTAGCTTTTTTTTCCCTCTAAAACGTTGTTTTCCGGTGTTTTTCTGTGTCTGTAGTCATTCTTTCAAAATTTTCAATTTTTCAAAACCCATGTTTTTTGACATTCTTCGTATCAACTTCCAGAATTTTTTCCGACATGACCTCAAACTTGAAATATGCCATAGATGGGTCCATTACTACAATAGTCACATAAAATGTTTTCGATATTTTTAAAGTTTTGCTGCTCAGCCTTGTCAATTTCCAAACCCACCTTTTTTTGGATTTTTGAAATGAAAAATTGCGATAATATTTCCTGCTCGGGCGAAGTGGATGAAATTTTCAGGGACATATGTAAGTTGGGGAGAGAGGCAATGTATTTACTTAATTAATTTCTTTGTATATGCATTAGTTTTTGGATTTGTTCTTGGAACAAATTTTCAAAAAAAAAAAATTTTGTAAAATTTTTTAAAAATTTTCTTTTTAGTATACAAAAAAATTATTTAAGTAAAAAAGGTGTATCTCGCCCGACTATCAAGCCCTAAAAATTATGTGATCGGATAAGTAAAAAAAAATATATATCAATATTTCACTTTTAAGTGAAAATTTTTTAAAAAAGTGAAATATTGATATATTTTTTTTTCTACTTATCCGATCAGCATTTCAAATTTTCAGCGGCTTGCACTAGCGGCGCAGATACAACCTTTTTGACTTAGATAATTTTTTTGTATACTCAAAAAAAAATTTTTTTTAAATTTTACAAATTTTTTTTTTTGAAACTTTGTTCCAAGAACAAATCCAAAACTAATGCATATACAAAGAAATTATTTAAGTAAAAAATGTGCCTCTCCCCCAACTACATATGCCCTGAAAATTTCATCCACTTCGCCCGAACAGGAAAAAATTATCGCAATTTTTTATTTTAAAATCCAAAAAAAGTGGGTTTGGAAATTGGACAAGGCTGAGCACAAAACTGAAAAAATCGAAAAAATTCTATGTGACTATTGTAGGTAATGGACCCATCTATGCATCATTTCAATTTGAAGTAATCGGAAAAAAATTCTGGAGTTGATAATCGAAGAATGTCAAAAAACAAGGGTTTTGAAAAATTGAAAATTTTGAAAGAATGACTACATACACAGAAACTGCCCCAAAACAACGTTTTAGAGGACAAAAAAAGCTATAATTTGGTGTTTATAGGGTCAAAATCGCCCGATAATTCCGAATTTTATGTCCATTTTTAGGGGCTGGGGAAAATTGGGCGTAGCACGAGCCAAATATTGGATCCTCCCATGCGGTTTAAGAACAGTAATACAATTACCTAAAATCTCATTATCATCACCTGTCAGGCATTTTACCTTTGTGTTTCTTCGAAACGTAAGGGAAGACAGCTTCATTTATTTCTCCCATCCTCTCAAGTATGTATAACTGCTATTCCAACGAGTCTGAACATCTTGCGTTACAGAAAGTTTTATTAACATTTAGTCTCAAATTCCATAAATGAATACTATCCGCTATCCGCACAAAATTTATGCGGATGCGAAGGCGGATACGGATCGAGAAAAATGATGCGGATATCCGCACATGCGGATGCGGATGCGGATATCCGCTACACCTCTAATATATATATATAGTAGTAATGGAACACTTTGACCTCCCACAGCTTTTTCTCAAAAAGTATAAGAGATATAGGTCTGAAACTTGGAATATAATCTATATATGGGATAAGGACGAATCCGTGTAAATTTCAAGTCTGTAGGATGTATATAGAGGGTGGTCACCTCCGAGGGTGGACGCCGATATTGCGCTTACGCCTTTGTTGCTTGATCTGCGTGGGTGAGTTTAGGCCTAACGAGAGTTGGGTTCGAGCATGATGACGTAATCTCGGCGTAGCCGAGATTACGTCAGCGCGCGAGAGCGCACATCCCCCCTTTACATATTATTATTATTATTATTATTATTATTATTATTATTATTATTATTATTATTATTATTATTACACGAAGAAGTAACACCGTAGGCGTTACTTCTGAGTTGTTTTAATATCTCTTCTGTGTCTCCTTCGTTACCTTCTACATCTCCTCCAGCGTCAGCGTCTTCTTTACCATCGAAATCAACACCGATTCATTGCGTTCATTCATCTTTGGGTCGCATCCCTAGCCAACGCCTCAAGCCCCAGGTTTGCGCCGCCCGCGCAGGGTTCGACTCCGCGCCGCGGACTCGCTTCGGGTCCGGCTCTGGGTTTGGCATCATCGCAGCGGACGCCTCCGGGTTCCGGTAGATAATTATAGGAATCCTAAAAAGCTAGTTTGGTTTTTCCTTCAGTTGTTTACTTTTGGAATTTATTATTATTATCTATTATTATTTATTATATTATTATTATTATTATTATATTATTATTATTATTATTATTATTATATTATTATTTTATTATTATTATTATTTATTATTATATTATTATTATTATTATTATTATATTATGATTATTATTATTATTATTATTATTATTATTTTTTATTTCCTATAACTTACAAATTTACGTTTTTACCACCTAAAGCAGTAAATCACTAAATCAAACCCACTATCCAACCTCCCTCCTATCCAGTTGTGATCTATTGATCTATTGATTAAGATCAAATTTTTACTAAAATTGTAAAGTTTTACATAACCCTAAAGCAGTAAATCACTAAATCAAACCACTATCCAACCACCCTCATACCATCCATGATCTATTGATCTAATGATCTATTGAATTCAAGTCACATTTTGAGTATCATTTGGATAAACATAACACAAAATCAAGTTCTATTGTTATTATTATTTATTTTATTATTATTATTATTATTATTATTATTATTATTTTATAATAAGGATTTGAAAGAAAAGAATTTTATTTAATCATTTATTAAAAATATCATAAAAATACACAGAAAAAATAAAATCATTCATTCATATATATATATATATATATATATATATATATATATATAATATTATATATATATATATATATATATATGTATATATATATATATATACTATATATAATTATATATATATATATATATATATATATATATATATATATATATATATATATAATACTATATATATATATGTATATATATATATATATATATATATATATATATATATATATATATATATATAATATATATTATATATATATATATATATATATATATATATATATAATATATATATTATATATATATATATATATATATATATATATATATAGTAGTGACTGGCCAGTCTCACCTCGACCAGCTTTTTCTCAAAAAGTATAAGAGATAGAGGTCTGAAACTTGGAATATAATCTATGTATGGGATAAGGACGAATCCGTGTAATTTTCAAGTCTGTAGGATGGTATATAGAGGGTTGTCACCCCTGAGGGTGGACGCCGATATTGCGCTTACGCCTTTGTAGCTTGATCCGAGTGGATGAGTTTAAGCCTAACGAGCGTTCTGGCGACCGACCATTTGGAGGTCAAACAGACCGAAGGTCTGTTTGACCGACAGACACAGACTGAGCGCGCGTGCGCATACACATACACATTATTATTATTATTATTACGTCGAAGATTCGATTTCCGAAGGAAATCGAATCTGAGTCGAAAAACGATCCCTGTAAGGGATCGTTTTTTTACGCACTCCGACTTTGGATTCCACCGTGGTTTCTTCTTCGCATCCGGTTCTGAGTCCGATATATATCTACATGGGTTAGAGTTAACGTATCGCTTTCAAACTTGGTATATGTTCTATGTAGGTGATAAACTGATCCCACGCGAGTTTTGGTGACCGTAGGTCACCCCTAAGGGGGTGGTGCCCCCTTAGCGCCAAGGTCAAATTCGTCCTGAAAAGACCATGTTAGGTCTTCTAACGTATCGTCTCTAAAACTTTGGATGTAGCTATATATTGACGTAATCTCGTCGGAGACGAGATTACGTTTCTCTGCGTCCCCCCTCCATAATGGGGGACGCTGCCCCCTCTCTAAAAATTAAAAATGATCTTAGAAGCTTGAAACTCAGAGAAAGGTTGAAGGAGACGGAGTCGGAGACGGAGACGGAGTTGGATTCGGCTTCGGAGTCCAGGGACCCCACCGGAGGGGGGTCTCCAGTTTGAAAAAAAAAGAAGAGAAGAAAATGCATGGAATGCAAAAACAGAGGAAGAAGAAGAAGAAGAAAGGAAGAAGAAAGGAAGAAGGAGGAAGGAGGAAGGAAGAAGAAAGGAAGAAGGAGGAAGGATTCAGAGTAGATACTGGCCACCGGTGCTGAGCCACTGCGAGTGCTAGTTAATTAAACAGTCGTATAACAACAATGTTGGTGTGTTTATATATGTTATTGGATCTGTAGATTTCGAAAATAATGGTTTCAGAACCATTAAGAAAAAAATAAATAAATTAAATAAATAAATAAATAAATAAAATTTCTTATTCTTTTTTGTTTATAACTTACAAATTTACGTTTTTACATACCCTAAAGCAGTAAATCACTAAATCAAACACTATCCAACCCCCATCCAACCACCCTCCTGACCATCGTGATCTATGATCTATTTGATTAAGGTCACAAAAAACTTTGAGTATCCATTTTTTGAGATATAAACATAACATAAAAATCAAGTTCTTTATTACAAAGATCAAACAATATATACTGACGTAAACAAAGTTTTACATTAATTAAAGCTTACATAGCATCATCTGAAACTAAGAAATAATGTACAATGACAAACTAACTCATCTTAAACAGGAATAAACGGTCAACATTTAACAAATTTTCACTAACCTAACAACAGTAAAGTAAACTAAACATAACATCCCAAAACGTAACTTATTCACACTTGGTCAAGCATATACTCTAACATAACAATGTTAATTTCACATTAACATGGTAATATAACAAAAATTTACTATAACCTTGTGTAATTATCATATAGACCGGTGAAAGTATGCTAACGTAACAAAGTTTTCCTATTAATAGAGCTAACATGATGTAACATGAACTAAGAATATAATATACATCGACAAACCTGACACATCTTAAGCAAGAATAAACTGCTAACATTAACAAAGATCCAAACTTATCAACAGTAAAAGTAAAACTACCAAGACTCACAAAAAACCATATTCCATTCATACTTTAGCAACCATATCTTCAACATGACAATGTTAATTTTACATTAACATAGTATTATTTAACAAAAAAAAAAAAATTTTTTTAGCATATCCTTACCTAACCCTCATAATACCTAATGGGTAAAGACAAACAAAGTAAAGTTTTACTCTCTGTAAAGCTAAACTATGAGCATAACGTACTTAACACACAACAACCAGACGAATAAACAGCCACCATCATCATCAATGTAGTCAATAAATCGAACATAGGAGGGAAGTAAAACAAGTTTTCATTTTTATAACATATAATTTTCATTGAAAAGAGCGTTATATAAATACATAAAAACATATAAATACATAAAAATATAAGTTTATTTTAAATATATTAATTCATCTAATCAGCGAACATAGGATTCAAGTTGGGTACGTTCTATATATCTCTCTAAAGATTCAACATCCTTTAAAAGGAGGTAAGTATAAATGCCTTCAGCAGCACTAAACCATTTTTCGGCATATTTTGATTCAGCAGCACTCATTCTCTCATACAAGAGAGAAGTAAACTCATCCAAGGTGATAGTTATTAAAGCACTCCTGTACACTGTATTATACGGGAAACCACATGTTTCGGTGTAAATGTCATAGATTACACCGTGAGCTATATGTATTAAGTCCTCAAGTATGTCAACATCGTTAAGATGTGATGTTAATTCGTTTTTTATTTTAAGCAATGCTGTAATATTTTCAGATGTTCGAACTGTGAAACCTATACACGTACGCATGAAGGTCTCACAATCGAGGGGTTTCCAATAGTTGCGAACATCAAGGGTTTTAATACCGTCACATGATGAGAACGCAGCGTCTATTCTATTATGACCTCTCACACTGTCACCTCTGATAGATATTTCACTACTCGTCGAACCATTGGATAACATACCCTTATCCTCTAGCCATGCAGCAGCGATTTCGATAATCTTGATGAATCCCTCAGCACAAACGAATAAAGGTCTATTATTTGACCCCTTGGTAGGAATACAAGCAATGTATCGGTATCCATCCGGTTGACGATTAAATATAAATGACACACTGCTGGGAATAACGAAGCTCCTTGTGAAGATATCAACAACAGGTGTAGAGATGTGGGGAGATGACATCGTAACAGTACAGCGAAAAAATGTCCTACTGAAGGAAATCGTATGCGTAAACACCCCTTATAGGTAATGAGATTCTTTCTTTCAACCAATCAGAAGAAAGTAAACAAGAATACGACGTACGAACGAACCATACCAGTTCAAAAGGGTATATATTCTCGTTAGACAAAAACAACAACAACAACAACAACAACAACAACAACAACAACAACAACAACAACAACAACAACAACAACAACAACAACAACAACAACAACAATAACATAGTACAAAAATAAGTTCTTTATATACCAACCAACGAATATATGCTAACGTAACATTGTTTTCGCATTTAATAAAGGCTAACATAGCCATTACCAGAACTTAAGATTATAAGGCACAATGACAAAAACCTAACACACCTTACGCTAGAATAAACAACTAACATTAACAAGTTCCATACTTATCAGCAGTAAAGTACTTAGCACAGCATACAAAAAACGTAACCTATTCCACCTCTTTTTCAAGCATATCGTCTAACATATCAATGTTTTAATTTACATTAACAGCTGATTTACGTAGCATTTAGACTATCATTTCGGATAAACATAGCACAAAGTGAGTTCTTTATATACTAACCATCGAATATATGGTAACATAACAAGGTTTTCATATTAATAAAGCTAACATAGCATCATTATGAACTAAGAAAAATAATGTACAACGGACAACTAACACATCTTAAACAAGAATAAAGGGTTAACATTAACAAAGTCCACACTTAACACATGTAAAGTAACTAACATTGCATACAAACGTAACCTATTCACACTATTTCCAAGCAAATCTCTAACATATTAACGTTAATTTTACAGTGACATAGTAATATTTAACAAGAATTTATCATAATCTTGTCCAAATTTTCATACAGACCAACGAATAATTGTAAACAAACAAAGTTTTATCCAAACATAACACAAAAAATAAGTTCTTTATATACTAACCATTGAATATATGCTTAACCAACAAAGCTTTAGCATCAATAAAGCTAACATATCTTAACCGCAACTAAGAATATAATGTTACAAAGTCAAACCTAACATATCTCGCGTATGAATAATCAGCTAACATCCCATAAAATTCCCTACTTATCAAAGGTAAAGTAGCTAATAGGTCATACAATACTGCGATATGTTCCCACTTCTCGCATTTATCAGCAAACAGGTTAAACCGCATCATCTAACAAAATCCCTCAACAAAGTGACCAATCTATCAAAGATACCAACATCTGGAACTACGAATTAACACCATCTTCATCAAAGTGTCACTCGTTTTGAGTATAACATCAATTGAACTATGAATAAACACAGACATTAGCAAAATTCTAGGGCAAACCCGTAACATTACCCAACAAAAACATACTCAGGCTCACGTTCTAACACATCATCAGCTTAGTTAACACAGTAATATCTTAAAAAAACTCATCATTTCTCATAACAAATCAGTTTATTTTCCACATTGTCATAGTAATATTTAACATAACGTACCTAACTTACGAATAAACAGTTTTCATTAATCAAGAGTATCTAAAGCAACACATAAACAGTTTTCATTAATCAAGAGTATCTAAAGCAACACATAGCCCGAAGGGCTGAGGCCTTACCCCTCCTTCGGAGGGGTAATAGCGGCCCGCTTACACCCCTCGGGGTGCATCCCCCCTCTCCAAAGATTCACACCCTTTCAGGTGGGGCACATCCCTCCTGGGTTTTCTCTCGGGAGGTGGTGTTGCTTTAGATACTCCTGGTTAATGAAACCTGCTTATTCGTAAGTTAGGTACGTTATGTTAAATATTACTATGACAGGGTGAAATTAACACTGATATGGTAGAGAAATGATGAGTTTTGTAAGATATTACTGTGTTACCTGACGATGATGTGTTAGAAACGTGAGCCTAGGTTAAGTTTTTGTTGAGTAATGTTCAGGTTTGCCCAAGAATTTTGCTAATGTCTACGTTTATTCATAGTTCAAATGATGTTATACTAGAGACGTGTGACACTTTGAAGAATCAGATAGTGTTCAATTCATAGGTCGAGCATGCTGGCTATCTCTTGATAGATTGATCACTTTGTTAAGGGATTTGTTAATAATACGTTCTGTTACCTCTTACATAGGGCTCAGCCAAAAGGGCTGTGCCCTTACCGCTTACACCCTCTTCAGGGTACCCCGAGAAGATTGGTCTTCATGCATCTCTCTGGGTGATCTCAAAGTAGTGCTTACAGTGCTTTACAATGCTATCAAACGCTCTGTATGAGGCGCTGTTTGCTTAATCTAAAGTTTTAAATGATAATTTTCTGAAAGGGGGGCGGGGTCTAAAATAGGGTAAGGATAGGTAAAAATATTTCATGTTACCTCATGAAAGCGTTAGGTGTTACAAGGAGCACATCCCCCTGAGTTTTCTCTCGGAAGGTTATGTGCTGCTTTAGATACTCTTGATTAATGAAAACTGTTTATTCGTAAGTTAGGTTACGTTATGCTTAAATGATTACTATGACAATGTGAAAATAACACTTGATTTGTTAGAGAAATGCATGCAGTTTTTGCTAAGATATTACTGGTTAACTAACGATGCATGTGTTAGAAAGTGCAGCCTAGATTTGTTTTTGTTGGGTAATGTTAGTGTTTGCCTAGAATTTTGCTAAGTCTGTGTTTTCATAGTTCAATTTTGATGTTATTACTCAAAACGATGACACCTTTGATGAAGATGGTGTTAATTCGTAGTTCCAGATTGTTTGGTATCTTGATAGATTGCGTCACTTTGTGAGGGATTTTGTTAGAGGAATGCGTTTAACCTGTTGCTGTATATGCGAGGAAAAGTGGGGAACATATCGATTATTGGTATGACCTATTAGCTACTTTACCTTGATAAGTAGGGGGAAATTTCAGGATGTTAGCTGATTATCATACGCGAGAATATTGTTAAGTTTGCCTTTGACATTATTATTCTTATTGCGCGTTAAGATATGTTAGCTTATTTTGAATGCTAAAAGGCTTTGTTGGTAAGCATATATTCAAAGGTTAGTATATAAAGAACTTATTTTTGTGTTGTGTTTTCGATAAAACTTTGTTATGTTTACAATTAATTCGTTGGTCTGTATGATAATTGGACAAGATTATGATGATAAATCCTTGTTAAATATTACTATGTCACTGTAAAATAACGTTAATATGTTAGAGATATGCTTGAAAAATGTGATAGGTTACGTTTTGTATGCAATGTTTGTTACTTTAATGTGTTTAAGTGTGGAACTTTGTTGTTAATGTTTAACCCTTTATTCATGCTTAAGTTGTGTTAGTTTGTCGTTGTACATTATTTTTTTAGTTCATATGATGCTATTGTTAAGCTTTATTAAATGAAAACCTTGTTATTTTAGCATATATTCCGAGGGTTAGTATCATAAAAGAACTCCACTTTGGTTGCTATGTTTTAATCGAAATGATAAGTCTAAATGCTACGTAAATCAGCTTTAATGTAAAATTAACATTGATATCTCTAGAGATATGCTTGTGAAAAAAGAAGTGAAAGGTACGTTTTGTAATGCTGTGCTAAAGTACTTTACTGCTGCATAAGTATGGAACTTTGTTAATGTAGTTGTTTATCTCGTGCGTAAGGTGTGTTAGGGTTTGTCATTGTTGCCTTATATTCTTAGTTCTGGGTAATGCTATGTTAGGCTTTATTAATTGCGAAAACAATGTGTACGTAGCATTATATTCGTTTTGGTTGTTAGTATTAAAAACTTATTGTATGTTACTTTATGTTATTGTTGTTGTTGTTGTTGTTGTTGTTGTGTTTGTTGTTTTGTTGTTGTGTTGTTGTTGTTTGTTGTTGTTGTTGTTTGGTGTTGTCGTTGTTGTTGTGCTGTTGTTGTTGATATAACATATCAGAATATATTACCTTTTTGAACGACTCAAAGTAGGTCTCGTACGTCGTATTCTTGTTTTACTTTCTTCTGATTGGTTGAATGAAAGAATCTCATTACCTATAAGGGGTGTTTACGCATACGATTTCCTTCAGTAGGACATTTTTTCGCTGTACTGGTACGATGTCATCTCCCCACATCTCTACACCTGTTGTTGATATCTTCACAAGGAGCTTCGTTATTCCCAGCAGTGTGTCATTTATATTTAATCGTCAACCGGATGGATACCGATACATTGCTTGTATTCCTACCAGAGGGTTCAAATAATAGACCTTTATTCGTTTGTGCTGAGGGATTCAATTCAAGAATTATCGACATCGCTGCCTGCATGGCTAGAGGATAAGGGTATGTTATCCAATGGTTCGACGAGTAGTGAAATATCTATCAGAGGTGACAGTTTGAGAGGTCATAATAGAATAGACGCTGCGTTCTCATCATGTGACGGTATTAAAACCCTTGATGTTCGCAACTATTGGAAACCCCTCGATTGTGAGACCTTCATGCGTACGTGTGTATAGGTTTCACAGTTCGAACATCTGAAAATATTACAGCATTGCTTAAAATAAAAAAACGAATTAACATCACATCTTAACGATGTTGACATACTTGAGGACATAATACATATAGCTCACGGTGTAATCTATGACATTTACACCGAAACATGTTGTTTCCCCGATAATACAGTGTACAGGCAAGCCTGCTTTAATAACTATCACCATTGGATGAGTTTATTCTTCTTGTAATGAGAGAATGAGTGCTTTTTGGGCATGCTGAATCAAAATATGCCGAAAATGGTTTAGTGTTGCTGAAGGCATTTATACTTACCTCCTTTTAAAGGATGTTGAATCTTTAGAGAGATATATAGAACGTACCAACTTGAATCCTATGTTCGCTGATTAGATGAATTAATATATTAAATAAAAGTAAATTTTTATGTATTTATATGTTTGTTATGATTATAAAACGCTCTTCAATGAAAATTATCATGTTAAGGAAATGAAAACTTGGTTTTACTTCCCTCCTATGTCGATTTATTGACTAACATTGTTGATGATGTGGCTGTTATTCGTCTGGTTGTTGTGTGTTAAGTTTCTGTTATGCTCATAGTTTAGCTTTTAAGAGAGGTAAAAAACTTTACTTGTTTGTCTCTATTACCCATTAGGTATTATGGCAGGCGTTAGCGTAAGGGATATGCTAAAAAAAATTATTTTTTTGTGTAAATACATACTATGTTAAATGTAATATTAACATTGTCATGTTTGAAGATATAGGTTGCATAAAAAGTATGAATGGTGGAAATGTTTTGTTGAGTCTTGGTAGTTACTTTTACTGCTTGATAAGTTGGATCTTTTGTTCAATAGTTTACATTTATTGCTTGCTTAGATTTGTGTCAGGTTTGTCGATTTATAGTATATTTCTTAGTCATGTTACATTCATGTAGCTCTATAATAGGAAAACTCTGTTACGTTAGCATACTTTCACCGGTCTATATGATAATTACACAAGGTTATAGTAAATTTAGTTAAATATTACCATGTTAGTGTAAATTAAACATTGTTATTGTTAGAGATATGCTTGACCGAGGTGTGAATAAGTTACGTTGTTGCGTTGCTATCGTTGTTACTTTACTGTTGTTAATGGTGTGAAACTTTGTTAATGTTAGATGTTTATTCCTGTTTAAGATGAGTTAAGTTTGTCTTTGTACATTATTTTCTTAGTTCAGATGATGCTAAGTAAGCTTTATTAATGTAAAAACTTTGTTACGTCAGTATATATTGTTTGATCTTTGTATAAAGAACTTGATTTTATGTTATGTTTATCCAAAAATGATACTCAAAATGTGACCTTAATCAATAGATCAATAAGTCACAGATTGTCAGGAGGGGTGGTTTGGAATAGGGGGTTGGATAGT
>JABUQX010099139.1:37500-39829 GCA_015478945.1 Trachelipus rathkii
TCAAGAAAAACATATATACTTTACATTTTTTAAAGGAGTTAATGGATAAAATAAAAGAGGTGTTATTACCTAACACTAGGGGATTAGTATGCTTTTGTTTTACTGCTTTAACTTGCTTTAACTCTCTGCTTTACTGCTTTAACTTTCTGCTTTACTGCTTTAACTCTCTGCTTTACTGCTTTAACTCATATACATTACATACCTTAAAGCAGTAAATCAGTAAATCAATAGAGGTGTTACCTAACACCTAGGGGATTAGTATGCTTTTGTTTTACTGCTTTACTGCTTTAACTCATGTTTTACTGCTTTAACTTTCTGCTTTACTGCTTTAACTTTCTGCTTTACTGCCTTTAACTTTTCTGCTTTAACTGCTTGTAACTTTCTCTTTACTGCTTTAAAACTTCATATATTTATTAACTTATGTTGTCCTTTACCTTTTTTTTTTTTTTAATACTTTTTTATTTATTTTATTTTTTTTTTTTATTTTTTTTTTTTTTTTTTTTTTTTTTTTTTTTTTTTTTTTTTTTTTTTAAAATTTGTAATTTTGATTTATAAGGTCTGTGTATGAGTTTCTGTTATATAAACATTTTATTTTAATAAAATTGTACGAAATTTTATTAAAAACCTTTTTATATATACGAGTTTTAAGGGAAGTAAAATCACATTTTTTCATTTTAAAGCATTTATTACATAATTAGAAACTATAAAATCATTGACATACAAATTTTTAGCATCAAATATATTTACAAGTTTATTAAAACATATGTTATTTAAAAAGCACATAATGAAATAAATACAATAGACTCCACATAAATTAGAATATAAGGGTTGCACAGGGTAAGACATAGTTTTTACACAGCTTACATTATTATATTTTAAAAATAAGGTAATATAATGATTATTCAATATAAATTTTAAGTTCAAAGAATCAATTATGTGAACAGTATCGTTTTTTGTCATAAAACGGAAATTCCCAATAGGCCGGGTGAAGGTGATGGACGAAGGCAATGTATTGAATATAAGCAGGTGTCCTTCTCCAAACTTTACAGAGGTTTATTTCTGTATAGCAAACACACCTTAAAAAGCGAGCTTCATTTTTAAACACCGATTTTATTTCCTCTTCATTCACTCTTTAATTAATTTCAAAAGTACGTTGCGCTACTCTGTCAATTTCAATGAGTTGAGGATGCTCAAGATAGACCACTACAGTGATGGGCGATTGTAGAATCGATTCAAAAGAGAGATTTAGTCCTAAGGTGCCTCCCTTTCTCAGAATGTTTAAATGACTTGCGTTACAAGCTGAAAGATCTGCGCTGAGATCAAATGCGTATAAATTACTATTCTTTGCGTATTCTTCAAGATTTAAACCTGTCCCGCTATCATTACATGATACAGTATTGGCTATTAAGTCGTTAAAAGGTCGAGTACAGAGAGATAGGTCTCCGTTGTATAACATTTTATAATCACGTCCGTGAGGTAGTCCATTCACATGTAAACTTGATGGCCCCTAAGTCCGAAAGGTGCTGAATTTATTAGGGTTGGACTTTTTATGAATCCCGGAAGTAGGCTTCATTTTGTTCACCAATCCCTATTATTACTTTTCTGTGGTAAGATTCCGTCCACCAATGTTAGGGATATTGATACTCGATAATCCTTGAGTGAAATTAAATATCTTGGTTTCAACTCTCTTAATAGGGTACTTTGCTGTAGTATTCAAAGCGAATTTTCAATTTCCAAATGCCGCTGTGGTGATAATTTCACTTTTCTAACATAAAGATAAGCCTCCAGCAGTTTGAAAACAGGTTCAGGACATACAGCTGTAGCCGTAGGTTTACTTTTTATTTTAAGAGCAAATTTAGGATTTGATCGTGATAAAATGATTCTAGTATCTACAGATGGTAGAATGAGCCTTTCTTGAGAGAAGATGTCGCCATTTAATCGACCGTAAAATTCATAAGTATTATTTATAACTTTAGCTGCTTTATCTATATGTGCAGCTTCATCTTTGAAACTGTAAAAACCACATGATTGGAGATGAGATTGTTTAGCATCGTCTGAATAATTTAACAAATGTTCTATATAACTCCTATAAGGATAATTAGCAGCTGATGCACCTAATGAAGTTCCGTTAAATAGGACTTCAACTGGTGAAAAACCATGTATAACAGAATTTGATTCTGTATATACTATATGGTCATCACCCGCAGGAAGATCTGTAACCATCAGGTTTGTCAATTTCGTTTTTCATACAAACACATTTAGGAGGGATCTAAGTACTGATTCAGAAGTACCTGGGAATATTGAACTCTAGCAGGTACATCTGATCTCT
>JABUQX010099140.1:0-2500 GCA_015478945.1 Trachelipus rathkii
ATATATATATATTTATATATATATATATATATTTATATATATATATATATATATATATATATATATATATATATATATATATATATATATATATATATATATATATATATATTCATATATATATATATATATATATATATCTTATATATTGTGCCTGGCCTACCACAAGGACTGCAGAACTGCAGCCCATCTCCCCCAAAAAATGGTATGATCTTAGTTCAGAAATATCTATCAAAAACAGTCCTAATAAGCATATATATATATATATATATATATATATATATATATATATATATATATATATATATATATATATATATATATATATATATATATATATATATATATATATATATATATAATATATATATATATATTATGTAATATATATAATATATATATATATATATAACATATATATAATATATATATATATATATATATATATATATATTAATAATATATATATATATATATATATATATAATAACTTAATATATAAATATATATATATATATATATACTTTAATATATATATAATAATAATAATAATATAATATATATATATATATATATAAAATTTTCTAACTATAACATACTACATATATAGCGTGCATTATATTCATTACAATCATAGCAATAAATAATGTAAGAAGAACGTAACAACTAAATAAGAGGCATGGCTGCAAATGTCGCAGCCTTTAATAATTTGCACATACATTATAAATTATTATGAGATCTGCCGCACGTATGAAATAAAACTATTACTCTAAACAAAGAAATTGTAAAAATATTGACGCTAAACAGTGATGATTATTGGTGACTAAGGGGCGTGTGATATTGACCTTTTGAAAAATTTATTGTTTAAAAATACATAATGGAAATAAGCGTTATGAGTTTGCAACAGCGTTAGTGTATTAAAAGTTAATGGGACCAAATTTGAGGAAGCTAATTGGCCCGCTAACGATTTTCAAAGTTGCCGAAAATGCGAATCCGATAACGCGAAAAAGTTAGTACGCTAATTAGCGGTTAACGGAACGGAACCCCCACCACTGTTTATATATATATATATATATATATATATATATATATATATATATATATATATATATATATATATATATATTTATATATATAATATATATATATATATATATACTCTTTATATATATATATGCTGCTGCTGTATATATATATATTATATATATATATATATATATATATATATATAGTATGCTCTTTTTATATATATATATCAATATAATATATATGTATGTATAGCTAATAATAATATATAATAATAATAATAATAATAATAATAATAATAATAATAATAATATAATAATAGCAATTATAATAATAATTATATATTATATATGTAAATTTAGCTATAATAATAATATATATCTAATAATATATATGTATGTATGTATCTATAATAACTATATATATATGTAATAATAATATATCATAATAACAATAATAATAATAATAACAATATGTAATAATATCTTACATAATATAACTAATATGTAATAATAGCAACCAATAATAATAATAATAATAATATATATATATATATATAATAATAATAATAATAACAATATAATAATATAATAACTGTAATATATATATATATATTAACTATGTATGTATCTATGTAGCCAACAACCAATAATTTTCATATATATATATATATATATATATATATATATATATATATATATATATATATATATATATATATATATATATATATATATATATATATATATATGTTTGTTTGTTTAGCCATGGTTTTTTTTATTTAAACCAACTAAAAAACCTTTGTTATCTTGTTTTTCATGGTTTTTAAGTTGTTTTTTTTTTTTAATAATCAAAAAGTAATATAAAAGTGCCCTTATGAAAGCATATAGCTAATACATCCTAATTAATTATATATTTAAATAGTGAATAAATAATGAGAGGAAAATATTAGTAACTTAATTTAAAAAAAAAAATTAATAATATCAAAATACAATAATATTGATCAAAAACCTTAATAACTTTTAATCATTTTTTCTTTGGGTTATAAAGTTGCTAGTAAAATGTTAAAGCAAATAAACATTTTTAGGGTATAGTTCCAAAGTTACATTTGAGAGGGAGGGATTCTTCAAACAGTTTATCATTTCCAAACTTTTATATATTACAAATTAGCAGTACACATTTATCGCTAATATTTTTCATAACTTCAGAATGCTGATTTAATAAACATTGTGTTAATAGTATGGAAGTAAATATTTACTTTCCCCATATATATATATATATATATAATAATAATATATATATATAATAATATATGTATGTATATATATATATAATATATATATATATATATATATATGTATATAATATATATGTAACAATAATATATATATATATATATATATGTTATATTATATAATTAATATGTATATGTATATATATATATAATAATAATAATAATAATATATATATAATA
>JABUQX010099140.1:17500-20594 GCA_015478945.1 Trachelipus rathkii
TCTTCAATCTTTTCACAACTATCACAGTTAGAGGATTCAATCCGCTAGACATGCAAACTTCTTTTGCGGCATGGATTTTCTTTCATCAATTCAAGTTTGATTATGGGCAAGAACTCATTTTTGAATTCCAGCTACTAAACTCTTAGATTCCTTCGAATTCTAAATGGTTTGTGAGCTCTCCCTTTTATGTATGAAGAAATTTTTCAATAAAGGACCTAAATTTCAAGCAACTATCGCTAGACATAGCAAACTTCCTTTACGGTATGGATTTCTTTCATTATTTTAAGTTTGGATTATGGGCAGAAATTCATTTTTGGATTCCACTACAAACTTTGATTCCTTTTCGAATTCTAAATGGTTCTGTGACCCCTCCCTTTTATGTATGAAGAAATTTTTTCAAATAAAGGACCCTAAATTTCAAGCAACTTCGTCTCTATAATATGTCAAGCAATGTTTCTCTTCGTAACTACAGCTTTGAAAACACATTTACGTGGCGCATTGATCAAATCATGGATACATTAAAAACGTCTTATACTGGACCTTTCAATTGGATTCAACGTTCGATCGATGTGGCCTATTTAACGTTGTGAATAATTCAATTGTTTCATATCAATAATTATGTATAAAACATTTTTTGTATTTTTAATTTATTGCATTTAAATGTTTGTATGTTTGTTTATATCTAACGGAAATAACCAAATATGCTTGTGTTTAAATGCACCTTTTATTTTCTGTATATATAACATTGTATTTATATGTATTCAAATATTTGTATATATGTTTAGATCTTCGGATGTAACCAGTTATGCTCGTATTTGAATATTCTTTACATTTCATGTATAATATTTTTGCCTTCAAATGTTTAAATTGTCTACTTTAAGGGGGGGGGGGGGTGTCTTGCGAACATAATTAAATTATGTTTGCGATTTGAAAGTATACTTTAACTTTATGTATTTAGTTATTATTTTTTACCCCATTAAAAATGTTTTATATGTTTTGTGTGCATTTGTTAAATGCCGGGCACAAATATGTATACTTTTGAATGAAGGTTACATTTTTATAATCTTGTATAATTATGATAACATACATTTCTCACTTCCCGTGTTTGGCAGGAAGTAATGTAGTACCTCCATTATAACTTTTGTAAAAAATTTTTAATTTATGTTCGTACTTATGGGTGCTAAGATTTGCGCGAGCAAATTTTAGCATAAGTCAAAATGAAATAATATTTAAACCCGTCCGTTTGAGATACTCTTCAAAGTCGATACTGAGAGCAGATCAAATTAAACAATAAGAATCAGCTCAAGATACTCTCTTCTAGAAATCCTCCGGCAAGAAAAGATAAACTTGCAAGGAAAAGGCGCTGGCGACTTGATTTCGATCACAGAACTTCGCTAAACGAAGAGAAGAGTCAGAGGCAAGTTCGAAAAACGCGTTGGAAAAGGCTGCGACTACCAATTCGCCTACGAGAGAGTATCTCAACAGAAGGGTCTTTTATTACTTTACTTTTATTGAATATCTACTTATGTTGAATTAAAAACATCAATTTCAAATATGATCTTTAAATTACCATCCTCTTATATAGGGTGCTTGCTCATAAAATAAGCCACCAATCTAGCAAGTCCTGCCCTATATAATTGGTATATATAATATATATAATATATATATATATATATATATATATCTATATTTGCATGTAAAATAAATACGCCTATTTAATATTAAATATCTTATATATATATATATATATTATATATATAAATATTATTATAAATTTGCTTTTAATAAACGCAAAACAGATATTTGCACACAGCTAGTTGATTTCAAGCCAATATGAAAACGAAACATTAAAACTCCTTTAGAAAAAAAAATGAAAGTTTATAATACGTTTATTAATTCGTAATTACTACTTCATTATCCATGCGATTGATGTATCTTTTTTGCAGTTTTTCTAACTAATAAACCCTTAAAAAACGTCGTTCTGGTCAAACATATAAGGTTTCAATTTTTTTATTTCGCCAGATTAGGGGGAGGGCAAGTGCCCCCCTGTAGTACGCCCATATATATATATATATATATATATATATATAATTAATAATATATATATATATATATTTAATTTATATATATATATACTATATATATTATATTTATATAATATATATTAATATATATATATATATATATATATATATTAATATATATATATATATATATAATATATATATATATGAAAAATACGCTATCAAGGAAATGGAATCCAAATATACTAGAAGACTATTGCTAGACATTAAAAATATGTTCCTCAAGCAGAAAACTATTAAAACTACATTTTAGTTCGGTTTAATACAAATGAGTAAATGTAGTAAAATATAATAATATATTACAAAACAAAATTGGTATACATATTTCAAATCAGTTCAAAAAATAAATAAGCATCTTGTCTAATCCATTTTAAACAGAATAAAAGTTAAATATTGTGTAATTAATTTGATTACTAAACTTGCAATATATAAAATATAATTGTTACCTATCTACTTAAAAGATTATTAAAAAGTATTTTATATTAATAAGAAGCTTTAGTTTTGATTATGTATTCTTTACTCTAACATAATATTTATATAATAATTATATTAAAATAATCAAAATTAGAATTTATTTAATTAAATAAATAAATATTCAACTTTTTGAAAAAATTTAAAATTTCTAAAATTTTGGAGAAGGTGGCACTAATTCCCTTTTACTATAGAAAAAAAAAAAAAAAAAATATATATATATATATATATATATATATATATATATATATATATATATATATAATATATATATATATATATATATATATATATATATATATATATATATATATATATATTATATATATATATATATAATATATATATATTAATATATATATATATATATATATATATATATATATATATATATATATATATATATATATATAATATTATATATATATATAATATATATATATAATATATATATATATATATAGTATATATATATATATATATATATATATATATATATATATATAATATATATATATATATATTTATTAATATATATA
>JABUQX010099141.1:0-17500 GCA_015478945.1 Trachelipus rathkii
CAATGCCGTTAGTCAATGATGTTATCATTCGCGATATCGTAAAAACGCTCATTTTTATCGTTTTCTATAATTATTGCCAGTACGGGCGCCATATGATGAATTTCTACGAAAGTGGCCCACATTTAATAATTTTATTTCTGAAGGCATCGAAATAAGTAGGCAATGAAACGCTTTACACATTGGCAAAGAAAAATATATATATTTTGTCCTATGTGCTCCCTCTTTAGTAGTCCTTTTTCTTTGTGATTTGCTTTCAAATTATTATTATTAATGTATTTTATTTATAATATGTAATGTGTGTGTGGCTTAAAATGTGTTCAGTTTTAAAGGATTCATTCTATTTTTTGTCCTTTGCTCCGTCCTTTAACTGCTTTTGCTGTATTTGTGTGTTTAGTTTGTTACGTGGTACTTATCAATCCCACAATACGAGAAAGAGAGCAAACTTGTTATTTCAAGCAGTGTAGGTAAATTTATTTATTTTGTGTGTGTGTGTGTGTGTGTTATTATTGTGTGTGTGTGTTTATTATTGTGCTAATTATTATTATTATTATTTTCATTGTAGTTTATTTATTTATGGGAGAGGCTGAAATCTAATGAGGTGTGTTATTATTTTCATACTGGTAATTTTCGTTGAATATTGTCTTTAGTTGACCTTTTTTGTCCTTTGCATCGTCTTTTGGATTGCATTATTTTTTATTAATAAATTCCTTCAGGCGTAATTGTATTCATTTGTTTATTTTTATTTTAATAATCTTAATAAATTTTAATTCATAAATGCCCTATATTTGTAATGGAGTGCCTTATTATTGTGGTAAGAAATGAAATGGTAATATTTGTATCATGAATTAACAGAATTTGAATAATTATATTTTACCAATTGACTGAATTGCAGTTATTATTTAATTAAAATTTTTTTTCTTTCAATGTTTAAAGATTATTTCTTTTTCTACCCTCAATTTTCCCTTTAAAATTTGTGTTTGATTTGTTTGTCTCAAATTGAATTTTGACGAAATAATCTCAGCAATGAAAACTGTACCATATTACATATATGATTGATAAGAAAGGGACTAAAGTGTCTACATATATTGAAAAGAAACTAAATAAAAAAATAAATTTTCAAAAAGATTTTTCCTTAAAGAAAGAAATTTTCAACTAAAAGAATAAAGAAGATAAAAGAAAGAAATGAAGTGAGAGACGTGAATGGTGAAATAGAAAGGAGCTATGAAATGAAGTAGGCTGAAAACCGCAGTGAATAAATGAAAAGACTACTTAGAAAGTGAAAGACGTAGAGAGTGAGAAAGAACGATGGTGGTAAAGGTGATCAGGGGATTGAATGAGTTGAGAGGAAGGAAATGAAATGAAGACGCTAAATGTGAAAATGGGTAATATATGTAATTGTAGAGAAGCAAATAGTTAAATTATTAAATACTACGAAATTGTATTCTATATGTCCCAAACGATGAAATTACAAGTATTTCATTTAGAATGGGGTATATTTGTGGGAATTAGGGTTATTATTTTAGAATTAAAGTTAATATTTTAAATTAGTTAATATATATAGAAATACTGGAATTTCAGCAAATATCAATATCAATAAATATCAATATCAATGATATTTCAATAGCAATATTATAGAAGTAATGTATCAGGCTTATATAAATATTAAAATGTTGAAAAGTAGTATGTGTAATTACAATAAGTACAATAGATACTATTACATTCCGTATTTTCTTTTTCTCTTCCACATTTATTCTTCTCGTTAGAGATGAGCCACGACAATTGTAGATAGTGAGCGGGATCGAGCCCCGCCGCATGGCCAGTGAAATCAGGCCCGCCGCGTATTTCTGGCGCCCGGCGTGAGGCCTTCTTGACGAGAGGCAAAGGGGCAAATGGAGGCAACGGGATGAGTACAGTAGAGGTAAGGATTAGAGGATTTGAAGATGGAAATTTCGAAGAAGGAAAGAGAACGAAATTTAATTGATAAGGGGTAGTATTATCGAAAGGGAGAATGAGAGATGGGAAAGGAGCAGATGAAGAATAAGAGAAAATTCTTCACGGAGTAGATGGAAGTTAATGGCCTCTCATTGTGGATGACTGCAATGAAATAATTGCGAAAGTAGATGAAAGAGTGAAAAACAAGAAGGTAACTACTCTACTCCTAGAGATGGTAGATAAAATGAGAATGTGAAGAGAATGGTAGACGGAGTTGTGAATGAATTAAATGGAATTAGATAGTTTTGAAATGAAAGAAAGGGTAAGAGAGAAAGGCAAAGAGGATAGAAGACATCAAAGAAATAGAAGGCCTTGAAGAGGAAGTGCTGGCCAAAGTAAAGTATGAGCTGCTGTACGGCAGTACGCATTAGGGGGTGGGGGTGAGTATTGACGTGCCAGGTGAGGGGCTGGTGGCTCACCAGTGTCAAAGTCTGCTAGGGGCTGTCACTTGTGAGGCATTCTAAATCCATTAAATGCCAATGTTGCAGGGCTAAGATGTAGGTAAATTTCATGAAATATGAAAATATTTTCACAGGAAGAGGATTTGAAATGAAATCAAAGTATTTAGTGAAAGTGGAAGTGAGAGATTTTTGGAAAGATGAAATGCTTGAATTTATAAAGGCAGTGTAAGTATAAAATTTGGGACCAGAGATATAAGAAAGTATTAAAGAAATATTGGGAACAAGTGAAAACAAGAGAACGAAATATCGAAAATTTATAATTTAAATAAAAGCTAAGAAGAGAGTGAGAATTGAGTATGTATGCGCATCGTTGAAACGTTAGCGCGAAATGAGAGCCCAGAATGAGAATGTAAGTGATAATAAGGGTGTGAAAATTTTAGAAACTATTCCATCGCAGTGGCGAAATTGCTATAAATGCAAGAAAGAAAATGAAGATGGGCGAACGACTGCGTTGAGAATCATGTTAGAATAATAGAAGATAGAAATTTAGAAACAAATGAAGAGAGAAATAAGAAAGGCGCAATGTTACTGATGACGAAAGTGAGATGAGAGCTTCGCCGCTGCCTCAGTACCAGGTCATATGAAGATGCTCACGAGAAGCCAACCCCTATGGTGATAGTGAGAGGATTCTTGAGATTTTTGTAGGGTGAAGTGTGTGAAACAGTAGTAGTGATAATATATGTAAATGAGCCAATGTAAAGTATGTCAAATGCAGAGTGAATGATAAGGGAGTTATGAAAATGTGAGAAGAAGTACGGTGAAACGAAGACGTCGTGTGGGGCGTGAAATTGTTTCAGTGTGTGTGGTAAGATGGAACACGTGATTTCGGAATGCAGGTAGGCGAAATGGGGAGACTTGTTTCGGTGCCAGTAGGCAAGTGGAGGCCATATAGCCATGAAACCTGAAGACCCGCAGAGGCTGGAAATTGTGAGGGGAATTGTGAGGTATGGGCCATTGGGCACGTATTGTCAGCAAGAGTGAAGGTGAAGAGCCTGTGTGCAAGAAAGTAATGAAATGAAACCCATTCAAATGTATGAGAATTCCCTCAGAAATACTAATAACTGCTCAAATATTAGGCAAAATGAGCATTAGCTTTAGAATGTGCTGAAGTAATGAAACTTGTCGAGAAATGTAAATCAGTATGAGAAGTAGTGAAGTAAAGAAAGAGGCAGTGAGCCTATGGCTAGTAGTGAGTACTTTGCCAATATTGTTCCAGCAGCAGTAGCCAGTAATAGAACTGAAAATGTGAAATGACATGAGTATGAATAATCTAAAATAATCAAATTGAGAGAGACTGTGCCAAAAACGAGAAAGCCGAAATTTGAATGGTAGGCCCTCATTGTGTGAATGGGGTGCGAAGTGGTGAAATGGTGTGAGTATGGGTATTGTTTGCTATCAGGTAGATAATTATGAAATATTAATTGTAATGGAGGAATGGGTGAAGCTTTGGTGTGCTGGGTGTATGAATTGACGTGGTGTATAAAGTACGTATGTGGGAGTGAATAAGAGAGACCAGAAAGAGAATCAGAAAGAGAATATTAAAGAGATAAACCAACATGTCAATGCCAGTAGTGATAAGTAGAAGTATTAGAATTAGTAGGAAATAAATATAGAAAGGCTTGAGCCCCATGTGATGTAGTATAAATGGGAAGTGTGATGTGTAGGTGTAAATTTTTGAGTGTGAATGGGAGATGGTGTCCATCAGATCAGGGTGGTGATATAGAGAAAAGATGAAATAAAGAGAGACAGTGAATATTAATAATGAATAAAGTAGAATAATAAAAAGTAAAAATTAATAAAAGAAATGTGAGAAGTGTTTAGCACTTTAAGAAGTATGTCTTTGAAAACTTGATAAGGGTAGTAAAGTATATGAAAAGTAGAATGAAATACAAATGTAAGAGTAGTAGATAATGACCGAAATAGCATATTTCTAGTAGATGAATTTATGATATAAGTATAAGTAAAAAAAGATGCTTATATGTAATGACAGTATATAGTATAAAATAATCTAAGTATATCCCAGAAAGTACTTAATGTAAAAAAAAATTAGTATAAGAAAATTTAGTAATGTCATTGGCAATTTGTATTCAATTTTGGTGTGAAGGCCTTCGAGGGAATGAGTATTATTGTTGCTGGTAATTTTGAGAGAAAATTAGGATTAATAACACCTGAGAAACACTGCTTTAAATGGTGTGAACTTAAACTCTGAACTTGAAATATTTGTAGAGAAGAGGAAGCGCTAAGCAAAAACGTGAAAATTTTGAAATTGCACCGGTGCCTGCATTCCATGTGTATTATCAGGGGACGCCCCATATGCCAGCGGCTTACGTCACTTTCCTCCCCTGTTGCAGGTAAATTGAGAACGGTGTGAGGATTAAGAGGCGAAGATAGGTGTGTTGAAAGTATAGGAGTCCAGCAGGAATAGTCCGAAATTATTGCCGTGAAAGCCTGATAGACCGGTGGGGTATGTATTGTATCGTAAAGTGAAATGAAAGAGCAGTGAAAAATAGGGCACACCTATGTGTGTAATGTCAATGTGTGTATGGTATTGCCAGTATGGGGTAGTATTACGAAAATGAATCTGGTACGTAGGTATTATCAGTGCCAGTGAAAGTAGTAGGTGTGTGACTGCTTTTTCGGCTGCTAAGCGGCATTATCGATTTAGGAAATCTACAAGCTTTGAAATTGTAATGCTCTGCGGCATTCGAAGGCAATGAATGGTTATGAATAATTTGTAAAGTGATAGTATTTATAGATAATATATTGGTGACCAGTGAAGTCGCTGGAAGCATTGAAGCTAGTGGTGATATTGAAAAGTTGAAGAGTTGTATAAAGAGTGAAGGGTTGAAAAATGAATAGTTACCGAAGTAGTGAAATACTCGAACTTGTAAGGGTAGTACGACTGGTGAAAGCTGAGAGAGTTTGTTGAAAGGTTAAATTTTCCTAGACCTAGAATGAAGCGAAGGAGATTTTGGAGTTTAGTGGATTGGGCGAAGGAGTTATGAAGAGGTATTTCAGGTGTGATGAAATACTGACCCGAATGGACTGGGGAAAGAGAGTACTGATGTGAGTGGAATGACCGGATGAATGAAGCGTTAAAAAAGTGAAAGCAAGAATTGCGAAGAAAGAATATTGAACTAGCATGCCTGCAGAAAATCTGACTTCTAAAGATGATAAAATGGAATCCATGCAAGTAAGGTATTAATAGCAGAAGGTTGATCTGATGCGAAACGAAGTGATGGCGGCGGGTGAAAACGGTAATTGCATGTTTCAGCGTTTGTATGGCAGAGGCGAGAAAGTATTCCGCGATGAGTTAGCTACTTTGAATTTTGTCTGAGAAATTGCGCATCCGTTTTGTATGGTATCGAAATTTGTGGTATGAAGCAATCCATCAACCTTTAGTATATTGCGGCGAATGAGGGCGGTGATAGCGAGCTTGCGGGGCGTTGAAAGGTAGTGATTTTGATTATGTGGTGGAGATTTGTGATACAGAATGTAATGCATATAATAATAATAAAGTCTTAGCATGAAAAGGAAATAGATGAAAATAGTGAATAGATCTATGGTGTAGTTGAAGAATTAATAGAAAAGAAAGTAAATGAAGTGATTCCTTGTTGAAAAGTATGTTGCTATGAATTTAAAGAGAGAGCTAAAGAGATAATTGATATCGAGAAGTGCCTGTAGAGTATGAAAGAGAGTTGCGAAGTTATGACTGAAGAAATTAGCCTAAAGCACCTGAGCGAATGAGGGTAAGAAGGTGAGGAGCCCGGTATGAGAGATTGAGAGCTATCATTAATGTACTAATGAGTGTGTGATCCATTATGAAAGTGATATTGATGTGGTGAGCCAGAATTATTTAGGAAGTGGTGTGTGTGTGCATTTCAGTGAGAAGGCCGGTTATTTATGAGAATGATGATATTGATGAGCGAGAGTGAAAATGAGTTGCATTTGCAGTGTTTAAGTGGGGTAC
This sequence comes from Trachelipus rathkii, assembly GCA_015478945.1. Lineage (NCBI taxonomy): Eukaryota > Metazoa > Arthropoda > Malacostraca > Isopoda > Trachelipodidae > Trachelipus > Trachelipus rathkii. The sequence goes on from JABUQX010099141.1 coordinate 6,424, forward strand.
ATTATAATTGGGTAATGAGAAAGGAAGTTGTGATGAGTATGTGTTGAGAGGGGGGTGAGGTGTGTGTGTGAGAGATAGTAAGAGATGTAGAAATGAATTGTCAGAGAGAATTAAGAGAGAGTGGTGGCAATGAAGTATGAAGAAAGAAAGGAAATGGAAATAAAGTGAGTGAATGTAAAGTATATTAATGGGTGTGAATTGACGCTAAGGGCTCAATTTCTTTAGTGGAATGCATCTGTGGTGCGAGGTGAGACGGTGACGTGGCGAGATTCCCTGGGGGGAATATGATTATTGAGAGATGAGGGGTGGAGTCAGGGAGATAGTAGCACAGAAGAGGATTTTAGCTGAAATTGAGAATGAGGCATTGGGAAATTGGAGACATGGAGTTTGTTGTTGGCAGAGAGAGCCAGAGTAACATTTGTTGGGATTAATTTAAAGTAGATGGAGAAGTCCGTGGAGTAATGAGAAATGCGAGAAGTGAAAATCGAGAGTAATTAAGAAATTAAAAAAGGGGGATGTGTGCGTGGCTGATTTTATTGAAATGGTAAGGGTAGTGTAGAGATGAAAAGAAATGCTAAGTATGAGCAATATCAGTAATGCAAAGAGAATGTCCTATGGTATGTGAGATCAGTTGATATATCTTGTCAGATAAAGAAGTGTGTAAATGGGAATCCAGTTGATAAAAATCCCAAGAATATTGCCGAAAAATTTATTAGTATGTGCGAGTATTGGTTATTATATTAGAAAGATGCGAAGATGAAATTTGTGCATGCCAGTATTTCACGTAATTTGAAGCGGCCAAGGGAATAGCTATAGTGACCATCGAATAAGAAATATAGACACCTAATAAGTCAAATTATGGGAGTGTATGAAGAGTATTTAATCCTTAGTTGCGAATCACGTGAGTAGTGTAGCGACACGTGTGAAATGTCAGAAAGTATCAAAGAAATGTGAAAGCCTCCCTGGCCCATTGCGGAAATGGGCAGTAGATAGGCTACTGGGGTGTGGTGAGTGTATTTCATTGCCAATGACCTGGCATGTAGAGTATGTAGAAATGAATTGTAATGTGGAAATCATAAAGGAGAAATAGAGGTACGTATGCTTTGTGCCTGTAAAGAAATAAAAACTAGTGAAATGTGTAAAGTAGTAGAAAAATATTATTTATGCAATGTTATATTTTAAATGAAGCAAATGTTGAGTGATAATGGGCCAAGGTATGAAACCAAACGTTTAGAAATATTAGTAATTGAAAGTGAAGCATGTAAAGGCTGCCCAATATATGCTAAATTCAAATAATTTGTAAGAAGAGCAGTACCCGAAGCATTAGTAGAATGTGCAAGTAATGGAAGTAAAAAAGAGAAATAAATGGGGTAATGGCTAGAAGTATTGTAGGCATATAACATGGCTTGTATAAACTGAAGTATGTCTCCATGTATGTATGTGATGAATTTTGAGATTTTTGAACCTAGGGGTAAATTGCTAAAAGTAATAAAGAAATTAATAGAAAAAAGAAATTTAAGAAATTATAAATTAAGTAGAAATAAAGATACGAAAGAATTGATTGTGAAGACGTTTGAATGGAAATAAAGATAAAGAAATTTAGGCCGTATATTAATAAAAAAATTTAATCGAAATAAAATAATTTAAAGTGCTGAAATAAGAAAAGAATGAAAATAATGTAAATAAGGTGCCAGAAGCGCATCAATGCGGGTGAAGGCCGTAGAGAGCCGCCCTGGAATATTTGAAAGCTGCCAGTATGTAAATTTGGTAATATTGATAGAAAATGAAATGTAAGGAAAGAAGTAGATGACCACAATAATTTGAGAGAAAGAATTGTAGTATTGTTAGAAAATAAAGAAAGACAATAAAGGCAGTAAATCAAGAAGACAATGAAAGAGTATTTAATAAAAACAATGAAATATTGAAATATTTTCGGAGATTTGGTAGAATGAAAATGAGCAAAATTTGAAAGTGCGTATGCTGTATGTAATTTCAAATGAATGAAGTAGAAATTGGCATGTAAAGATGAGAGAGATGTTAGGGGAAAATGGGAGTGTGAGTGTAGAGTGGAAGGTATTGAATAAATTGTGTAAATTAGATGAAGTAGTGAATGGGAATAAAAGCTGACCTGCAGTGGTAGAGAGAAATTAGTAAAGACAATTCGAGAGAGATAAGTGGGGTGGGAGATGATATTAGTGAATGAATTGAATTATTGATAGAAAGATGAAGAGTGAGAAATGAGGGCAGAGGATTCGAAGTAGAGGCCGTGCGCATAGTGAGTCGAGTGAGAGTAATGATGGGAGTTATGAGAATTATAGAAGATAAGAATATATGATGAATGATAGTTGGTGTGGTTGAAATCAGAATGTAATGATACGAAGCAGGTGGGAGGGGATATGGTAATCTATGAAGTAAGTAAAGTATGTTTGAGAAGTATGAAGTCAGAGATGAGTAATGATCGAGCAAACCACTAGCAATTCAAAGAGATGTCCAGTATGTGAAGTCTATTTTTATTATGTTGTATCATGTTGCTTTATTGCTTGTGCTTAATGTATTATTTATCCTGAGAGCTATAAGTCAAAGCTTGACCTACTCTGGCTTACGTTAGTGGTGCTGATTTGGAGATAATACGGCGCAAGTTCATTCCACCATGGTCATCTTGTGTTACCCGCCTATAAATAAAGCACGTTAAAGAGTAGTAAAAAGTAGTTTATATTATTATGATGTGTAGCTGAGAATGAGAATTGCAAAATGAATGTGAATAATACCGTGTGAAAATCAAGAGTGAAAAACACTTGTCATTCCATTTTCCTACTGTTTCTTATTTATCTTCGGTTCCTTGGTTTGCCTTGTTTCTTTCTTTTTCTCTCGCGCATGAGAAGGCTCCGAAATTTATTGGGAATGCAGTGAAGTGTGTGTTGAATGTTGAGTTTATTTTGACTTTTGTTGACTATCGTTTTCTTTGTTTTTCTCAGGTAGTAGGACGCCACGCAGTAAATTTCCTGAAAGTATTTTTGAGAAATAATTTTTATTTCTAGGGCTTGTCAAATAAATTACTGAGTCACACTCTTTTACGTTTGACGAAGATGATATATATTATTACATATTTATAAAATCTATTAACTGCTGTATTTATGCTTATTGCTATGAATTATTATTATTAACAATTTTATTTATATTATGTAATGTATTATTAAACGAATATTCAAATTTAAAAATTCATTCTATTTTACAATTTTACATTAACTTCGTCCATTTATACTAGAAGTATTTATTATTTAATTTGAGAACTGTGTGTGTACCTCTTTCAGCCTGAAGGAACAAACGATGTGTCAAGCAGAGAGTATAGATGTGTGTGTGTGTGTGTGTGTGTGTGTGTGTGATGCTTATTGGTGTAATAATTATTGTATTATTATTTTCATTGTAATTTATTTGCAGTAGAGAAGTAGAAATCTAATGAGAGTGTGTTGTTTCAGTTGGTTGTTTATTGAATAGATGTCAGAAGTACTTATAAATCTATTATAAAGTGAGGTGAAATGAATCACTTATGAGAAAGGCTGAATGATATCGAAGCTAATGGCTATTTCTTTGTATTATTGTATTCATTTGTTTTTATTTTATTTTAATAATCTAGAGTAATTTAATTAATCACATAGTACCTGTGTAATCAGATAGCACTTATTAATTTAATGAGTGAAAATGAGAAATGTATTGTCTTTATATCATAAATAATTTGCTAAAAGGGACTGGAAAATTAATAGTGACCCTGGGAGCATTATATTTCTCGTGTTGTTTGCTATGTAATATTTAAATTATTTACTATGATTTTTCCCTTTAGCTTGTACTTTTTAATTCATTATTATCTAGGTAGGTACGATGAAATAATCTCAGCAATGAAAGCTATTGCTATATTACATATATATTGATAAAGAAAGGGCGAAATGTCTAATATATTGAAAACTAGTGAATAAAGAAAATTCAATTTTCGAAAACGTAAAAAGTAAAAATAAAGAATATTAAATATATATATGTAAAAATAAATGAAATAGAAATAAATGGCTATTAGATAATTAGAAATAAAAGAAAGAATATAAAATAAATCAAATGAAAACAATTATGAAAGTAAATAAGAAAGGCTAAGAAAATTAGAGAAAGGCAATGAAGTAAGAAACGGAAATAGTCAGGTGAGTGATCGAGTTGAGCAAGGGTTGAGAAAATGAAATGAAGGGAGCTGAAGTATTTGAAAGAAATGGACTGTGTATGAAGTGAGAATGAAAATAATTAAATAGTCGAAATAAAAATAAGTATGTTACATATATTTGTTTAGTGAAAATTACACGAAACATTTTCATTTAAATTAAAATTATATTTTAAGTCAAGGGTATTATTTAGGGATAAAGGATATCTTACAAAAGTAAGAATTCTTATTGTGGTATCAGTATCGGCGAAATTGTATCGGTATCGGCGAGTGTATCGGTATCAATAGAATTGTTTCAGTATCCCATTATTTGACCGTAAGTAATGGTATCAGACTATATAAATATTGGGTGTTGTGTGGAGAAGTGGTGTGTTGGTAATTTTTCAGTAAATTCTTATTGATTTTGTTTGTTCCGTGTTTTTCTTTTTGTCTTCCTGTGTTTATTCTTCTCGTTAGATGAGCCCACGGCAATTTGAATAGTGAAGCAGATCAAAAACTTCTGCATAATAATGAAAATCAAACCCTGCAATGTTAAATCAATTTCAAATAATAGTATTTAGCTCTAAAGTAATTAAACCTTAGAGTATTTAGGGAGTATCTACTTGCCTAACTCGTGAAAGTACAATTGTGTAGTAATAAAGCGTGATCAAGCTACTATATTGATATATGTGTAATGGCAAAAAAATTGTTTAATATGTATTCATGTTGAATCAGTTTCAGATAATGTTTAGGCTCCCTGAGTTATTTAGGCGAATTGTTTGGTATCTTCTTTGCAAGAAAACCGTGAAAAATTGCAATTTGTGTAGTGATAAACGTAGTCAAGCTTATTTATATTGTTATATGTGTAATGGCAGGAAATCTAAATTTGTTTGTATTCATGTTAGTCAATTTCAAAATATCATTAAACTCTAAATAATTAAACCGTATTTAAGTATCTGCTGCGCAACCGTAGTTGCAATTTCATGTAGTAATCAAAGCGTAGTCAAGCTATATTATTATATGTAATAATAGTTATAAAAATTATTTCGTATTATTCATGTTAGTCAATTTCGAATAATAATTAGGCTCCCTAGTAATTTGGCTTAGTATTTTGGTATCTCCTTTGCGCAGCAAGTAGAAAGGTACGGTGATGTGTTGATAAAGCGTAGTCGAAGCTTATTTGCTCTGTGTATAATAATATAAGAAATCTAAGTATTTTTATTGTATTATGTGCATAAATTTGAATAATAATTTAAATACAAATGAGGCTAGACATGTATTTGGTATCTGCGCAACCGTAAATTGCTGTGATGTAGTGATAAAGCGTAAAATAAAAACATTTGCTATTATTATATGTGTATGTGAGAAATCTAAGTATTTTAATATGTATTCATGTGGAAATGTTTGGTTAAGAAATTGGCTCTAAATAGTATAAACTATGTATTTAAGTATCTCAGCCAGTGAAAAGTACAATTGATGAAAGTAAGCGTAGTCGAAACTTTTATCTATGTATTATATGTTTTAATCAGCAAAAAAATCTAAATTTATTTTAAATGTATTCATGTTAGTCAGTTTCAGATAATAATTTGGGTTCCTAGGTAATTAGGCGGGTGTTGAGGAGTGTCTCACTTGCGCAATATGAGTATTGCAATTGTTGTGGTGATAAAGGCGTGATCAAGGTAGTTTATTTTTATATGTGAAATGATAAAATCATGTTATTGTATTCATGTCAATAATATTCATGTTAAATCACAGTATTGTTATCTTAATTTGGTATCCTGTATCATCTACATTCATGGTCAATGAGTATCTCCTGTGCCGCAACAGGTAAAAGTACAATTATTGAGAGTAATAAGCGTAATCAACTGGCCATATTATTATATGTTAATAATGGCAGAAATCTGGTATTGTTTAATATGTATTCATGTTGAGTCAGTTTCAGTATTAATTTGAGCTCCTAGTAATTAAGGCGAGTGTTGAGTATCTCCTTTGTAAACGTGAAAAAGTACAGCCATTGTAGTGATAAATCGTAGTCAACCTTTTTTATATTGTTATATTTCTATTGCAGAAATCTAAATTTGTTTAATGTAAGTATTCATGTTAGATCAGTTTCGAATAATAATTTGGAGGCTCTAGGCAATTAGGCGAATTGTTTGAAATTATCCTTGCGCAGCCATTGAGAATTTTGCAATTTGTGTGGTGATAAAGCGTAGAGTAAAGCTTGTTTATATTGTTATATTGTAATAGCTTAGAATTCTAAATTTTTAATATGACATATTAAAATTAATATGAAAATATAATTTGAAATACATATGTAGGCATGTGTTTGAGGTATCTCTTTGCTCAACCGTACACATTTGTGTAGTATTAAAGCGTAGTCAGGTTTTATTTATGTTATATGTGTAATAGCAAAGAAATCTAAATTTGTTATAAAATGTATTCATTTAAGATCGGTTTCAGATAAAAATTTTGGCTCCTAGGTAATTTAGGCAGGTGTTTGAGGTATCTCCTTTTCACAACCGTAAAAAATTTACAATTTGATGTGGTGATAAAGCGTAGTCAAGCTTATTTATATTGTTATATGTGTAATAGCAAAGAAATCTTAAATTAGGTTCCTATGTATTCATGTTGATTCGGTTTTCAATAATAAATTTGGGTTTTGGTAATTCAGGCATTTGTTTGAGGTATCTTTTTTGGACAGCAACCAAAAAAAAATTACAATTTGATGAGTAATAAAACGTAATCAAAGGCTACCGTAAAATTTTATATGTGCTAATAGCAAAAAAATCTAAATTTTTTTATAATATGTACTCAAGTTAGATGTTTCAGGTAATAATTTGGGCTCCTAGTTAATTTAGGCAGGTGTTTGAGGTATTTACTTTGCACAACCGTAAAATATTTACAATTTTGTAGTGATAAAGCGTAGTCAAGCTTATTTATATTGTTTATGTGTTAAAGAGCAAAGAAATCTAAATTTGTTTATAATATGTATCAATGTTAGATTGGTTTTCTAATAATAATTTTAGCTCGCTACATAATTTAGGCAAGTTGTTTGAGGTATTTCCGTGCACAAGCGTAAAAAATTTAGCAAATTCCCCTCGAGTCATAAAGAGTAGTGAAGCTTCTTAAATTGTTGTATGTGTATTAGCAAAGAAGATCTAAATTTGTCATAAGATGTAATCTTTTAGATCGATTTCAAATAATAATTTGAGCTAATAGGTAATTTAGGCAGGTGATTGAAGTATCTCTTTTGCACAATCGTAAAATGTTTTACAATTTGATGTAGTGGTGATAAAGCGGTATCAAGCTTATTTATATTGTTATAATGTTAATAGCAAAGAAATCTAAATTTGTTATACATATGTTATCCATGTTAGGGTTGTTTCAGATAATTAATTTGGCTCCTAGTAATTAGGCAAGGTGTTTGGAGTATCTTCCTTGCAACCGTAAACACATTTTTAACTTTGACAATAGTTTTAAAGCGGTCAAGATTATTTATTATTGTTATATTAATACATAGCAAAGAATCTAAATTTTGTTTATAATATGTTATTCATGTTAGATCGGTTTTCTGATAATAATTTGGGCTCCTAGGGTTAATTCGGCAGGTTTGTTTTTTGAGATACCTACTTTTGCACAGCGTAAGAATTTACAATTTGATGCAGTAATAAAGCGTTTAGCCAAGATTATTTATATTGTTTTTTGTGTAATAGCAATGAAATCTAAATTTGTTTATAATATGTATTCAAGTTTAGATCTTAGATCGGTTTTAGATAATATTGGGCTCCTAGAATAATTTACGGCAGGTGGTTTGAGCTATTTCTTTGCACAACTGTACAAAAAATTTCAATTTGATGTAGTGATAAAAGTATAGTCAATGTTTATTTTATTGTTATCTGTGTATAGCACACAAGATCATAAAGTTTTGTTTACATATGTATACATGTAAGATCAGTTTAAGATAATAATTTTGGTGACTCCTAGTAACTTAGGCAGGTGGCTTGCGGTGTCTCCTTTGCAGCAACCAAAAAATTTAGCATTTTGATGTTGGTGGTAAAGCGTAGTCAAGCTTATTTTTATTGTTATATTTGTAATATCAAAGAAATCTAAGTTTGTTATTATATGTATTCATGTTTATATTGGTCAGCTAATAAATTAGCTCACAAGTTTATTTGGCAGAAGTTTGAGATATAACCTTTGCAAAGCCCGTAAACATTTAAACAATTTGGGTGTAGTGATAAAACATAGTCAAGCTTGTTTATATTTTTATATGTGTAAAAGCAAAGAGAGAAATCTATTTTTTTATAATTTGTATACATGTTAGATCAGTTTAAGATAATAATTTGGATTTATAGGTAATTTAGGCAGGTGTTTTGAAGATATATCATTTGCACAACCGTAAAAGATTTACAATTTAATGTTGTAATAAAGCGTAGTCAAGCAAGCTTATTTATTCTGTTATATGTGTAATAGCAAAGAAATCTAAAATTTTTTTTTAAAAATGTATTCATGTTAGATCGGTTTTTTCAGGTAATAATTTGGGCAATCCTAGTTACTTAAGGCAATGTGTTTTTGAGGTTCCTTTTTAGTAAACCGTAAAAAATTACAATTTGATGTAGTAATAAAGCGTAAGTCAAAAAATTCCTTTATTGTTATATGTGTAAAGCAAAGAAATCTAAATTTATTTTAATTATGCATTCCATGTTAGATTGGTTTCAGGTAATAATTTGGTCTCCTAGTTAATTATGGTAGATTGTTTGAGGTAAATCTTTTTTTTTCACATCGTAAAAGTTCATCTGAATGTAGTGATAAAGCGTAGTCAAGTATATTTATATTTTTAATATGTTAATAGCAAAGAAATCTAAATTTGTTATAATATGTATTCATGTTAGATCCGGTTTCAGATAATATTTTGAAGCTCCTAGGTAATTTAGGGAGGTGTTAGGTATATCCTTTACAACCGTGAAAACTTTACAATTTCATGTAGTGATAAAGAGTAGTCAAGCTTATTTAATATTGTTTAATGTGTAATAACAAAGAAATCTAAATTTGTTATTATAAGTATTCATGTTAGATAAGGTTCAGATAAAAAATTTTTGGTTCCTAGGTAATTTAGGCAGGTGTTTGAGGTATCACTTTGCACAACTCGTAAAATATTTACAATTGATGTAGTGATAAAGCGGTCAAGCTTATTTATTTTGTTATATGTGTTTTAGCAAAGAAATCTAAATTTATAATATGTATTCATGTTAGACTAGATCGGTTTAAGATAATAATTTATGCTTCTTAAGATAATTTACGGCAGGTTGTTTTGAGCTATTTTCTTTCCTTTGCACAAACCGTAAAACTTTTACAATTTGAATGTAGTGATAAAGCATAGTTAAGCTTATTTATATTGTTACTTTGATGAATAAGAAGAAATCTAAATTGTTATAATATGTTTTCATGTTAAAAGATCAGTTTTAAGATAATAATTTTGACTCCTAGGGTAATTTAGGCAGGTGCTTGCGGTGTTCCAATGCACGAACCCAAAAAAAATACAATTTGAAGTAGTGATAAAGCGTAGTCAGCTTTTTTATTGTTATATGTGTATAGCAAAGAAATCTAAGTTTGTTATTATATGTATTCATGTTAGTTTGTTTCAGATAATAAATTGGGCTCCTAGTTTACTTTTGCCAGAAGTTTGAGTATAACTTTGCAACCGTAAAACATTACAATTTGGAAAGTAGTGGATAAACATAGTCAAGATTATTTATATTGTTATATGTGTAATAGCTAAAGAAAATCTAAATTTTTTAATAATTTGTATTCATGTTAGATCGGTTTCAGATAATATTTTGGGATCCTAGGTTAATTTAGGCAGGTGTTTGAAATATCTCCTTTGCACAACCGTAAGATTTACAATTTAATGTTGTAAAAAAGCGTAGTTAAGCTTTTTTTTATTGTTTTATGTGTAATCAGCAAAGAAATCTAAATTTGTTATATATGTATTCATGTTAGCATCGGCTTTCAGGTAATAATTTGGGGCTCCTAGTTAATCAGCATGTTTGCGAGGTTATCTTATTTGCCACAATCGTAAAAAGTATACAATTTGATGTGTGATAAAGCGTAGTCAAGATAATTTATATTTTTTATATGTGAAATAGTAAAGAAATCTAAATTTGTTTAATAATATGTATTCATGTTAGATCGGTTTCAGATAATAATTTGAGCTCCTAGGTAAATTTGGCAGCGTGTTTGAGGTATCTCCTTTGCAAACCCTAAACCTTTACAACTTGATGTAGGAATAAAAGAGTAGTCCAGGCTTTATTTATATTGTTATATGTGTAATACTAAAGAAATCTAAATTTGTTATTAAATAATGTATTTATGTTAGATCAGTTTCAGTTAATAATTTGGGCTGCTTAATTTAGGCAGGTTTTGGAGGTATCTCCTTTGCACAAGCGTGAAAACAATTTACAATTTGATTAGTGAAAAAGCCTAGGCAAGCTATTTATTTGTTTTATTGTGTAATACCAAAGAAATCTAGATTGTTATAAATATGGTTACAGTTTGTTTAGATCGGTTTTTAGATATAACTTTCCCTCCTTTTGGACTTATTTACGCAGGTGCTTGAGGTGTCTCCTTGCACAACCTTAAAAAATTACAATTTGATGTAGTGATAAGCGTAGTCAAGCTTATTTTTATACTTGTCATCGTATTATATTATAATATATATAATATATAATATACTATAATATACTATTATATATATATATATATATATATATATTAAAATATATATATATATATATATATATATATATATATATATTATATAATATATTAAATTATAATATTATATATCTATATATATATATATAGTATATATATATATATATATATATTTATAATATTATT
>JABUQX010099141.1:20000-25805 GCA_015478945.1 Trachelipus rathkii
CAACCGTAAAAATTTAAAATTTAATGTAGTGTCAAAGCATATTCAAGCTTATTTATATTGTTATATGTGTAATAGCAAATAAATACGTTAGATCGGTTTCAGATAATAATTTGGGCTCCAATGTATTTTAGGCAGGTGTATGAGGTATCTTCTTTAACAACGGTAAAAAATTTACAATTGCATGTAGTAATAAAGCGAAGTCAAGCTCAGTTATATTGTTATTTGCGTAATAACAAAGAAATCTAAATTTTTTATAATATGTATTCAAGTTTGATCGGTTTAAGATAATAATTTGGCTCCTAGGTAATTTAGGCAGGTGTTTGAGGTATCTTCTTTGCACAACCGTAAAAAGTTTACAAATTGATGCAGTGATAAAACGTAATCAAGCTTATCTATATTGTTATAGGTGTAGTATCAAAGAAATCTAAATTTGTTATAATATGTATTCAAGTTAGATTGGTTTCAGATAATAACAATTGCCTAAATTACCTAGGAGCCCAAATTATTATCTGAAATCGATCTAACATGAATACATATTATAACAAATTTAGATTTCTTTGCTATTACACCTAAAACAATATAAATTTGCTTGACTACGCTTTATCACTACATAAAGGTGCAAATTTTTTACTGTTTTGCAAAGGAGATACCTCAAACACCTGCCTAAATTACCTAGGAGCCCAAATTATTATCTAAAACCGATCTAACATGAATACATATTATAACAAATTTAGATTTATTTACTATTACAAATAAAACAATATAAATAAGCTTGACTACGCTTTATCACTACATCAAATTGTAAATCATTTTACCGTTGTGCAAAGGAGATACCTCAAACACGTGCCTAAATTACCTAGGAGCCCAAATTATTATCTGAAACCGATCTAACATGAATGCCATGATAACAAATTTCAGATTCCTTCTATTAACATATACAATATTAATAAGCTTGAACTTACGCTTTTATCACTACATCAAATTGTAAATTTTTCACGGTTGTGCAAAGGAGATACCTCAAACACCTGCCTAAATTACCTAGGAGCCAAAATTATTATCTGAAACCGATCTAACATGAATATATAGTATAACAAATTTAGATTTCTTTGTTACTACACATAAAACAATATAAATAAGCTTGACTACGCTTTATCACTACATCAAATTGTAAAATATTTTACTTTGTGAAAGCGAGAATACTCAACACTGCCTAAAATTACTAATAGGCCCAGATTAATTAATCTAAAACCGATCTAACATGAATAAATATCATAACAAATTTGGTGCCTCTTCGAATAATACAAATATAAAATATAAATAAGCTTGACCTACGCTTTATAACTACTAATGTGTAAATGTTTTTAACGCGTTGTGCAAAGGAGATCCATCACACACGTTGCCTATATACCTAGAAAGCCCAATTTATTATCTGAAAACCGATCTAACATGAATACATTATATATTATAACAAATTTAGATTTCTTTGCTATTACACATACAACAATATAAATAAGCTTAACTACGTATTATAACAAATTTAGATTTCATTGCTTTTACACAAATAACAATATAAATAAGTTTGACAACGCTTTATCACTGCATGTATTTACAATTGTGCAAAGGAGATACCTCAAACACCTGCTCTAAATTACCTAGGAGTCCAGAATTATTAACTGAAACCGATCTTAACAGGAATACATATTATAACAATTAGATTTCTTTGCTATTTACACAATAAAACAATATAATAAGCTTGACTACGCTTTATCACTACATCAAATTGTAAATATTTTACGGTTGTGAAAGGAGATACTCAAACACCTGCCTAAATTACCAAAGAGCCCAAATTATTATCTAAAACCGATCTAACATGAATAAATATTATGACAAATTTATATTTCCTTTTGCTATTACAAAATATAAACAATATAATAAGCTTTACACGCTTTATAACTACATAAATGTGTAAATGTTTTACGGTTTTGCAAAGGAGATAACCTCATACACGTGCCTAAATTACCTAGAAGTCAAATTATTATCTAAAACCGATGCTAACATGAATACATATTATAAAGAATTTAGATTTCTTTGCTATTACAGCATAAAACAATATAATAAGCTTGACTAGCTTTATCACTACATCAAATGTAAATAATTTTACGGTTTTGCAAAGAAAGATTTCCTCAACACCTGCAACTTAATTACGTAGGTGAATCCAAAATATTATCTAAAACCGATCTAACATGAAATACATCATTAACAAATTTAGATTTCTTTTGCTATAACACATATAACAATAAAAATAAGCTTGACTACGCTTTATCACTAAATTAAATATCGTAAAATTTTTTTACAGTTGTGGGCCCAAAGATTTTACTTAAACACTGCCCTAAAATTACCTAGGAGAACATTATTAATCTGAACCGATCTAACATGAATATATATTATAAACAATTTAGATTTCTTTGTTATTACACATAAAATATAATAAGCTTGACTACGGCTTTATCACTACATCAAATTATAAATATTTTACTGGTTGTGCAAAGGAGATACTCAAACACCTGCCTAAATTACATAGGAGCCCAAATTATTATCTGAAACCGATCTAACATGAATACATATTAAAAACAAATTTAGATTTCTTTTGCTATTACACATAAAACCAATATAAATTAAGCTTGACTACGCTTTATCCTTACAAAGGAGTAAATTTTTACGGTTGTGCAATAGAAGATAATCTCAAACACCTGCCCTAAGTTTAACTTAAAAGCCAAATTATTAATCTGAAACCGATCTAACATGATAAATATTATAACAAATTTAGATTTCTTTGTTATTAACCATAAAAAAATTAAATAAGCTTGACTACGCTTTATCCTACATAAAAATTGTAAAATATTTTTACGGTTGTGCCAGGAGATACCTCAAACAGCCTGCTAATAAGCTAGGAGCCCAAAATATTATCTTAAACCGATCTAACATGAATGTATTTTATAACAAATTTAGATTTCTTTGCTTTTAAACATATAACAATATATATAAGCTTTACTACGCTTTATAACTACATAAATGTGTAATTTTTTTTACAATTGTGCAAAGGAGAAACCTCAAACACATGTTCTATATATTAACCTAGGAGCCAGAATTATTATCTGAAAACCCGTTCTAACATGAATACATATTATGAAAAATTTAGATTTCTTTGCTATTAACACATTAAACATATAAATACAGCTTACTACGGCTTTTAATGCCTAAGTCAAATTGTAAATATTTTACGGTTGTGCAAAGGAGATACCTTAAACACCTGTCTAAACTACCAAGGAGCCCAAATTATTAACTGAAACCGATCTACATGAATACATATTATGACAATTTAGTTTTTTTTTTTATTGCTATTATAACCATATAACAATATAAATAAGCTTGACTACGCTTTATAAGCTACATAAATGTGTAAATTTCTTACCTTTTGTGCAAAGAAGATACCTCAAACACGTGAATAAATTACCTAGGAGCCAAATTATTATCTGAAACCGATCTTAACATGAATACATATTAAAAAACCAAATTTTAGATTTCTTTGGCTATTAACATAAAACAAATATAATAAGCTTGATAGCTTTAATGCACTACAATCAAATTGTAATTATTTATACGGTGTGCAAAGGAGATACCTCACACACCTGCCTAATACCTTGGAGCCCAAATTATTATTATGAACCGATCTAACATGAATACATATTATAAACAAATTTAGATTTCTTTGCTATTTACACATATAACAATATAAAAAGGCTTGACTACGCTTTATCACTACATGAATGTGTGATTTTTTTTACGGTTTTTCACAAAGAAGATACTAAACAACTGCCTATATTACCTAGGAGCTCAATTATTATCTGAAACCGATCTAACATGAAAATACATATTTATAACAATTTCGATCTTCTTTGCTATTACACCATAAACATATAAATAGCCTTGACTCACGCTTTATCACTAATCAAATTGGTAAATATTAAAGGGTGTGCCAAGAAACGAATATCCTCAAGCACCTGCCTGAATTACCTAAAGAGCCCTAAATTATTATCTGAAACCGGTCTAACATGAATACATATTATGACAAATTTAGATTTCTGTGCTATTACACATAAAACAATATAAATAAGCTTGACTACGCTTTTATAAATACATCAAATTGTAATTCTTTTTTAATGATTTTGCGCAAAAGATACCTCAACACCTGCCCAAATTTACCTTAAACCCAAATTATTATCTGAAAAACCGATCTAACTTGAGTACATAATTTTATAATATGTATACATGTTAGGTCGTTTTCAGATAAAACAAAATAAATAAGCTTGACTACGCTTTATCACTACATCAAATTGTAAATATTTTAAAGGTGTGCAAAGAAGATACCTCAAGCACCTGCCTGAATTACCTAGGAGCCCAAATTATTATCTGAAACCGATCTAACATGAATACATATTATAACAAATTTAGATTTCTTTGCTATTACACATAAAACAATATAAATAAGCTTTACTACGCTTTATCACTACATCAAATTGTAAATATGTTACGGTTGTGCAAAGGAGATACCTCAAACACCTGCCTAAATTAACTAGGAGCTCAAATTATTATCTGAAACTGATCTAACATGAATACATATTATAACAAATTTAGATTTCTATGCTATTACACATATAAAAATATAAATAAGCTTGACTACGCTTTATCACTATAAAAATGTGGAAACTTTTACGGTTACGCAAAGATGATATATCAAACAACTGCCTAAATTACCTAGGAGCCCAAATTATTATCTAAAACCGATCTAACATGAATACATATTTATAACAAATTTAGATTTCTCTTTGCTATAACACATAAAACAATATAATAAGCTTTTTTGGACTACGCGTTATCACTACATCAAATTGTAAATATTTTACAGTTGTGCAAAGGAGATACTTTAAACACCTGCCTAAATTACCTAGGAACCCAAATTATTATCTGAAACCGATATAACATGAATACATATTATACATATTTGATTTCTTTGCTTATTAGCACCCTAAAACATATAAATAAGCTTGACTACGCTTTTTCACTAAATATTTGTGTAAATATTTTACAGTTGTGCAAAGGAAATACCTCAAACACCTGCCTAAATTACCTAAGAGCACAAATTATTAATCTAAACCGATCTAACATGATACATATTATAACAAAATTTAGTTTCTTTGCTATTGTACAATATAAAAAATATAAATAGCTGACTACGCCTTTAATCACTATAAAAATGTGGAAACTTTTACGGTTACGCAAAGATGATACACTCAAAACACCTGCCTAAATTAGCCTAGGAGCCCAAAATTATTATCTGAACCAATCTAACATGAATACAAATATTTAATAACAAATTTAGATTTCTTTGGTATTACACATATAAAAAATATAAATAAGCTTGACAACGCTTTATCACTACATAAAATGTGTAAAATTTTTTAACAGTTGTGCAAAGAAGATAACCTCAAACACCTGCCCTAAATTACCAAGGAGCCAAATTTATATCTGAAGACCGATCTAACATGAATACATTCTATAACAAATTTAATTTTCTTTGCTATACAGCCATAAAACAAATATAAATAAGCTTGAAAACGCTTTATCACTACATAAATGTGTAATTTTTTACGGTTGTGCAAGGAGATACCTCAACATCCTGCCTAAATTATCTAGGAGCCCTAAATTATTATTCTGAAACCGATCTAAAATGAATAAATATTATTA
>JABUQX010099142.1:0-15000 GCA_015478945.1 Trachelipus rathkii
GAGAGAGAGAGAGAGAAGAGAGAGAGAGAAGAGGGGGGGGGGGAGGGGGAGGGGAAAAAAGAGGAAGAGATATGGGAGGAGGATATGTATTGGTATAATCCTGGACACATCATCCAGCACTATCAAAAATTACAATAAAAATTCAAATTAAAAAAAAAAATTTCAAAATTACAAAATTATAACCTAGTTTTACTAACCTTCGAAGTCAGAAGCCAAAGACAAAGTGAAAAATATATTAACTATGATCTCTATTTATACTAAATTTATCAAGAATTAGTTGGTTAAAAAAAAAAAATAAAAATTATAATTTGTAACAGTATTGTACTGTTTAAGGAATATTTATTAACAAAATTAAAATAAGTGAAGTTTAACTGAGGATCGGTCGGAGTTAAGCTCCGGCTTTAAGCTACTGATATGAAGACTTTACATTATTTTTCTATCATTCACAAATTTGTAATTCTTTTTTAATCTTTTAATTTTTAATTTTTAATTTTTATTGTAATTTTTTGATAGTGCTGATGATGTGCCCAGAGGAGCACGAACGTTCAAATAACACAATGAAATTGTCGTGTGTTTCGTCTTTCCTTTTTCTTATTAGTTGAGGTTCTCTAAGAAACAGTCAATTGCTTGAAAAAAAAATTATATAATATTATATATTATAATTATATATATATATATATATATATATATTTATAATATATATATAATATATACTATATATATATAAATATATATATATATATATATATATTATATATATGAACAATACCTTCTAATAATAGAAAATAACTGAGACATAAATGAACTTACTTTGATATAAACGGATTACTTCCTTCGTTTTTGCCGATTATAACAATTTTTAAGTGAATCAGTAACTAACCGTCTATACAAAAATCCTTTTAAATTAATTAACCAAATCATAGAATCGGTGAAGGGCCCTAATAACCGCTCTTCTTTGTAGATTTAAAAAAGAATTATAAAAAAAAAAACTTAATTATTCTTTTAAGTCATATTACAACGTAAAGTCAATAATTTTAAAAAGTATTTTTCCTCTTGGTTTAACTTTGTTATTCATTTATCGTCAAATATCTAATTTGTACACATTTCATATCTTATATCTACAGTTTATCATGTTTTGTATTACTAAAAAGTTCATCTGAGATCAATTCACTTTTTAATATTATTCACTGAAAAAAACAAAAAAAATCTAATTAAATAAAAACTAAACGAATTAATTCTTAAATGCAACGAATATATCTTGTGTAGAGTTTTCTTCGAACAAAACTGTAGTAACTTCGCTCTTGTAGTTCTCCCTACACAAGACTGAAAAAAAATCGATCTAATTATATTTCTTACTCCCTCTAATCTCCTCCTAGTCTATTATCTTTAGTAAACTCCAGATTTTATTATTACTTTTCTCTTTGGTTAATCCGTCAGCAATTTGGTCTCTGTTGCTTATCCATTCTATGTTCTTAATTATACCATCCTCCAATTTAGATTTGATATTCAACATATCTATTCTTAACATTCTATTTTTAACTCCAGACTCTGACCGAATATTATCACGAAGAGATTTGCAATCAGTTTTAACGATTATCTCCACTTTAAAATCTTCCTCGGTCATCACATTTAATTCTTCCCATAAAAATTTTATATATTCAGCCCATTCTATTGCTTCTACCATACTCATAGTTTCACCAGCTAAAGTGGATCCTACAACTCTCTTTGCTAATTTCGACTTCCACACAATTGTGTTCTTCCTTCCATTACTGTCTCTTAATAATACACAGTAACCAATTTGAGTCTTACCTTCATCAATATTACCAAAAGATGCGTCAGGATAAACTTCTAGAACTAATTTTCCCTTTTTTAATTTCTCTATCACAAACTCCGTTTTTCTCCTTTTTGTTTTTTCTACTATTTTATTTATTTCATTCATGTTATGGCCATTCGCACATTGCATATTTCTACCTAGTTTACTTACAGAGAAGCTCAACTCAGGCCGAGTATGCTGTGCTAGCCAATTAAGTTTTCCTAATACAGACCGATAAGACGTCTGTTCTTCCTTACTCAAATTTTCATCCAAATTCTTCCTTTTTTCTATGTCGATTTTCTCTAATTTTTCTTGTATATATTTGTTCTGATCCATTATAATGTCTTCATTTTTTTCACTTATGTGTATTCCTACATATTGAAAATCTTCTCTCATTATACTCCCAACCTTTAATCTTTGATTAATCTTTCCAATTATTTTTTCATGGAAACTCTCTTCACCTCCATAAATCATGTCATCAACATGAACTCCCATTATTCCTATCAATTTACCTTTTTCCTTCCAGGAAAAAATTGTTTTTTTTTTTCTACTTTACTTTTCTCACCTCCTGTTTCTTTTATTATTTCACTCATACTGTCATACCAACTTCTTGCAGCATCATTTAAACCGTATACTGCCTTCCGGAGTTTCCAAATTTTTTCTGTCTTTGCTTCATCTGGTGGTACTAAATAGACATCCCTTTTGAAGTGTTTCCCTTGAAGATATGCTGTTTTAACATCTAAAGTATTTATTCTCCAATCATTCATCTTTATTATTGTCAATAAAACTTTTAAACCTTCAGGTGATAAAGTAGGAGATTCACAAGCCACACGGTCTTTGTCGATTTTTTCCATGAATCCCTTAGCAACTAGACGGGCTTTACAATATATCCCCCCTTCTTTTTCTTTTTGACTTATTATCCATCTTGTTCTCACAGGTCTCATGTTTTTATTCAAATCTACCTCTTCATAAACTTCATTTTCCTTCCAGCTTAAAAGTTCATTTTTTTGGCATTTTTTACTCTTTCGCCATTTTTCCACATCCTTCTTCCAAAATATATTTCTTCATCATCCATTATGGCATTTCTTCCTCATTTCTGCGATATATTATTGTTTTATGTTTTTCTCTCGTTTTTTCTTTCACATCATAATCTTTTAGGTTTATCCATTCTTTTTCCTCATTGTCTTCTCCTATAATATTATAAGAATATTTATATTTACCTCCTTTTTTTCCTCCTCTACTTATAATTTTAATTCTTTTCCACCTTTCTTCATCCGGTTGTTTAACCATATATTCTCCTCCTATCTTTAGCTTGGATATATTTAAACTTTTGTCTTGGTCATTCTCCTCCTCTTCTTCCTCCTCCTCCTCACTATCTTCACTACTATTTTCCTCTTCTTCACTAGATGAGTTCTCCTCACTCTCATCAACTTCATCTTCCTCATGATTTCTCTTTTGTATTCTTGTTATATGCACTTTGTTAATTTCTTTCATGTTACCTCCATGTCTCACCCACACGGTTTTTCCTTCTCTCCCCACCACTTTTGCTGGTCCTCTCCATCTCTTCTTATAGAAAACTTTGTCTCCTAATTCTGCCTCCTCAAGTTTATGATGTCTAACATTGTGTTTTAAAGCTCTCTTTATCCTATTCTTACAATCTACACTTTGTACTATTTCTTGTATTTTTCCTTGAATTTTCATAATCTCATTCAACTTGATTCCTTCCCAATTTTCTTCCAATTGAGCCGGAGTGTACTCTTCTTCTTTCATCGTTGTATTATATATTCCGAACACTTTCTGTCTGGGAGAAAAACCACCAGTTGAAATTATCCCATTCCTCGCATTTACTATCCAATAGAGAGCCCATTTCTTTCCTCCAGTTTTTTCTTCTTTTACTTTTCTTAGACTTTCTTTCAGAATTCCTACCATTCTCTCGCATTTGCCATTGCTCCACGGACTTTCGCCTGCAGTGCTTAAAAGTTCTATACCAAAACTATCTGTAAATTCCTTATTCTGGAATTCCCTTCCACCATCAGTAATTATTTTCTCTGGTGGACCGAAAATTCCTATCCAACTTTCCATTACAATTTCTATCATTTCCTCTGGTCTTTTACTTTTTATCCATTTCGCTTGACAGAATCTCGTATTCCAATCTATTAATACAAGAAATTTATCGCCGTCCATTTCACCAATATCTAATGCTATGAGTTCATTGAACTTCTTAGCTAAAGGCAAACCTACTACAGGTTTACTAGGAGTTTTTTTAAATCTCTTACAAATTTCACAATTTTCACAAAGGTTTTTTAAAATTTTAAATTTTTCCTTTTTATTTATCTCAAAATTTTGGTTGTTTTTTGTATACTGATTAATCAATTCTTTTAGTTTCTCAAAACTACAATGTCCAAATTGAAGATGAAGTTTCCTACAATTCTTCTCCCATTTCTGATCGTCTTCTAACCATCTCTCTTCCTTTATATTTAACCAAACACTTTTTCCTTCTTGTCTTGTTCTCAACTTTATCCTCAAATGACCTTTCTCATCTTTCACAAAAGGAATCTTTTTCCTTTCAACAAGTTCATTGCATTCTAAGACCATTTCTTTAAAATTGATTTTTGACTTGAGTTTTTCTAGTACTTTCGTACCAATAAGCAGAGGAATATTACCTTCTAGAATCTCGGTTTCTATATAAACCTTTCTATCCCCAAGGAAGATTGGGATATTCATTTTGCTTTTACTCTCAAATTTTTCATTACCAAAAAAATAGTTCTTACATATCTTCTTTTCCGTTAGGTACATTTCTTCTAATTCTTCCTCGCTCATGGAACTCATTATATACCCTAGTCACAACTCGCCAACAACAGTATTAGGGCATCCTGTATCTATGATACCCCAAACGTCCCTTTCATTTCTTTCATAGTTGTCAATATGAAGTTCTCCTAATAGAACTATTTCTCCCTTATTATCTTCTACATTTTTTCCACCAAACCTTGTACAATGATATCTTAGATGACCCTTTTTCCCACAGGTTCCACAAAACCTGTCTTTGAATCTACAGACCGATTCACTATGGCCTTCTCCGCGACAACTTTTACACATTAATTTTTCCTTTTTTTCAGGGCATTTATACTTCATATGTCCTTCTTTGTTACAATTAAAGCATTTTATATCCTTTTTCTTTTCACCTTCACTTAGCCAAATTCTTTCATTTTTTCCTTGAACTCCTTTAACGCTATCTCCCATAATATCCATCAATACTTCACTCACTCTCTTGTATTTCATTTCACCATCTAGACTACTCATCACGATTTTTTCATCTTGTTCGTCTAATCTACTCCTCACAAATAACAAACCTCCAGTTTGCTCCTCATCCATTTCCTTCATTCCAGAGGCAATACTTTTCCTCAAGGTTGCATCAAATCTACTTACATAATCTACCATGCTTTCTTCTTTTCCTCTCATAATTCTGAAGAGATCATTCATGTTTCTGATCTTTGTTCTTTTTTCATCTATGCCGTATTTTTTGTCTAAAATTTTTATAATCTCCTTCCATCCTTCACCTGTTGCGATATCCTCTCTTTTTATGTCTTTCACCAATTGCCATGGTTCTCCGGACAAAGCATTCCGAATGTTGATCCCTGGAAATCTAACTATGTCTTTCATACTCCACACCCAATCTTCTACTTTTCCTTTCCATTCGGCATATTCTTCTTTTTCTCCTTTGAATTTGGGGCAATTTTCTCCTCTTTCTACTGTTTCGCTGGTTTTCTCCTCTTTATCTTTCTTAATTTCGCCATTCAAAAGATCGGTACTAGGGTGTGATTTTCGTCAATAGAAATGATGTGGTATAAAAATGAATTGAAATTGACAATACCTTCTAATAATACAAATAACTGTGACAAATAAATGAAACTTACTTTGATATAATACGGATTACTTCCTTCGTTTGCCGATTATAAACAAAAATTTAAGTGATCAATACTAACGTCTATACAAAATCCTTTTAAATAAATTACAAAATCACTAGATCGGTGAAGGGCCCTAATACCGCTCTTCTTTTGCAGATATAAAAAAGAATTATAAAAAAAATATCTTAACTATCTCTTTTAAGTCATATAAACATAAAGTCAATAATTTTAAAAAGTATTTTTCCTTTTTTTTTCCTTTATCGTCAAATATCTCTAATTTGTACACATTTTATATCTTTTATCAACTGTTTATCATGTTTTGCATTACTAGAAAGTACATCTGAGATCAATTCATTTTTTAACTCTATTCACTGAAAAAAAAAAAATATAAAAACTAATTAAATAAAAACTAAACGAATTAATTCTTAAATGCGACGAATATATATTGTGCAGCGTTGTCATCGAATAAAATTGTAGCAACTTCGTTCTTGCAGTTAGAAGGACTCCATACACAAGACTGAAAAAAAATCAATCTAATTATATTTTCTTACTCCCTCTAATCTCCTCCTAGTCTATTATCTTTAATAAACTCCAGATTTTATTATTATATATTATATATATTTATATATTATATATATATATAATCTATATTATATATATATATATATATATATATATATATATATATATTATCTAGTTATATTATATATATATATATATATATATATATATATATATATATATATATATATATATATATATAATATATCTATATATTATATATTATATATATTATATCTTTCTTTTTTTCTTAATCTTTCTTTCTTTATCTACCTTATTTTCCCAAGATTGGGAGTAAGGAGCGCTACAAGCATCGGAAAAGAAAAGCAGTAGGAGAGTATAACAAATGTCGAAAAGAAAGCCCAGCCTTACCGCCCCACTGACCATTAATTAGGGAAAACTCGTCACAGACAGAAACACCCTAGAGCTTCATGGACCGCGACGGACCCTCACTATGGGTAAATCGTAATGTAAGGGTTCATCCTGGCCCAAGGTGGGCCACAATCCATGCCCCATACAAAAACCACCGCCATTCTCTTCCTATCATGCACCTTTAAATCTAGCCTCTGCCAACTCACATTTCTCTCCTTCAGACATTCGTTCACCGACTCAAATCCACTTTCTTTCGTCTCCAGCCGGTCGTTCCAACAACTCTCCACTTCATCGCTTAATCCAACCGACTATCATTCATCCTTTCCACATTGACCAAACCATCTCAACATACTTTTCATTATTCTCTCATTACCCTTTTCTCACCACACAACTCTCTATAACGTTCACTCATTTTTTTAATTCTTCTCACACTAGCATGCCCCAAGATTGTCCATCTGACACATTGAACTTTTAGACTATACTTCTTAATTCCAGACCATAGTCTCAACTACCATAAATAACCAAGGTAGCAACATACCTCATTCAGATCTAGCGCAATCAAGTTAGTTCCCTTTACATTGCACACGATTTAATTGCACCTTAGCAACCTGCCTGCCATGACAACTTTCCTACTACACTCTGCATACTCATCCGTTTCGCTCTCATTCCCAACAATAACCCTAAATATTTAAACTCAGACAGCTGTTCCAGCTGCTCACCATCTAACATACTTCACACTGAGGACTGTCCCCACTCACAACCATAACATAACTCTTATCTACGTTTACTTTCAAACGCCCTCCTTTTAACATACACTGCAAATCTCTTCTACCATCCTCTTCAAACTCTCTTTCAGATTCGCCACACAAGAACCAAATCATCCGCATTAATAGGAGGGGCACCCTCCACTCATCTCCTTCTCCATCATTTCTATAAACCATTTCCTGCATCCCACTCGAATTCTTTCTAACCCATCCATATACAAATTGAATAACCAAGGAAGACATTAACACACCTGTCTCACTCCTACTATTACTCTAAACATATCAATTGACACCATTTTATTCTTTACACACGCTTCACTATCGTCCATACATAACTTTTGATTCCATTCAGAAGCCTCCACCAACACCATAAATCACTAATACCTGCCATAAAGCTCCCCTATTAACTCTATCATACGCTGTTGTAAATCCATAAAACCTCAATATAATTTATTCTTCTTCCTCATTTTCTCAATCATTTGTTTCAATGTAAAGATTTGATCCACACATCCTCTACCACTCCTAAACGCACCTTGTTTCTTCACCAATCAGGTCCCTCAGTCACTCGAACGCACTCTTTCCGACCAAAATACCAGCATATACCTTCCCCTACAACACTGCATAACTTACTTCCCCTATAATACTTACAGTTACCTTTTTCTCCTTACCCTTATATAAAAGGGTACTATTACCGCTCTCCTCCAATCCCTTGGAACTATTCCCTTATAGAAGGTGGAGGAATCAGTCTACTCGACCTTCTATCTTCTGATTGTCTTTATACATTATTAAATTTTCATACTAGATATATATTTTAATGATTCACATTTTATACACAGGAGAAATAAAGAGGTAAATTACAATTGCTAATATAATAATAAGTATGATAATAGATGTAAAAATTATTTATAATTAATCAGATTGGCTGGGAAATTTCAATAAACATAGGAAATAGTTATCTGAAGTTAATAATAATTATTCAATATAGTAAATTATTATTATACACTAAACAGTAATACATAAAGAATAAAATAATGATTCACATAAGTATATTGTTCAAATACAATTGCAGCAAATTACAAATATTCAATTATAGTAAGAAATTAATTATATTTCATTAACTAATGTTTTTAAATAATAATGTTTATAAATAAGTATTTATAATTATACTAAATTGCTTAATTCAAATTAATTAAGTTTCATAACGGTTAGCCTCTTTTCAGTGAGGCGAGAACAACGATAAGTTCCGGTTAAAAATCCTGAGCCAGAACTGTTAGAATCAAGATAAAGTTGTTAAATGGATGAGAGTAATTCTTTACAACTTGAGATAAGCAGTAGTTCATTGAAGATTAAATATTAACATAAAGTGGACATAACGTAAAGCCACCTCTTCCAGCTACTGTAAATATTACTCAATATTTTCATTAATTAAATACAAATATAAATTCCTTGTCTGTGGAGAAGAAGAAAAGAAAAATTAGTAAAGTACATAAAAAGTTAGGTAAGTTAGTAAATGACTAAAAGAAACTACAAGAACAGTGTATGGAAAAGCAAAGAGAACTACAAGAAGTATAGTAGAAGAACTGCCGACAGAGTCGGTCTCAAAGGAGAACGTAACAAGGGTGTTATGGCTCGACAACAAAACAAACAATAGGAATGGGCAGACCCCTAGGAGGCTCCTAAGGATCCTTTTACAACCTATCACAGTTAAACAAAAATAGCTAGTTAAGTTTAAAGAATACTAAACAGGATCCATAAGATTAACCTCAATACAACACACAACCGGAGTCACAACGTTCGAATCCCGCTGACGAAGAGTAAAATCTTCTTTGACTCTTCATTTATCCACAGTTACAAACAAAATGCTATAAAGTTTAAAGAATCTAAACAGGATCCATAAGGATTAACCCAATCCAACACACAAACCACAACATCAACAGTCAGTAACCGACGGGCGAACCCCTAGCAGTACTCCCTAGAGATGATGGCAGGGTCAGAGGACAGATCACAAAGGATACCTTTGAGGTGCCCGAATGGGCCTGCCATATCTCGAAAAGGTGCAGGGCTGAGCCGGAAAGGAAACCTGAAGAGGGGTACTTCGAGGTATCCGTCGTAAGGCAGACTTTTTAGGTTGAGGAGCCAGTCGTGAGTCGGAAGATTGAGGTACGATACTGGATGGAGGAACCGATGGGAAAGGTAAGACGTCAGGAAGACTTGAAACAGGAGGTAATGAAGTAGAAGAAACCGGAACGGTAGATTCAGGAACCGGAGTATGAGACACAGGAAGGAAAACACCTGGAGAAGGAGGAACAAGATCAATGTCATCTGACAGTTCTGATTCCAAAAAGGCAGGTTTCAGTCGATCGATAGAAATGACTTCCTCTCTACCTGGTCGTTGGACAGTAAAGAATTTTGGTGAACGTCGCAGGACTGGAAAGGGACCTTCGTACTTGGGCGAAAAAGGCCTTTTATGGCAGTCAATACGAACGAAAACATGAGAACAAGAAGTAAGGTCAGAAGGAATATAAGAATGAATTGTTGTAGAACGAGTCGGAGTAGGCTTCCATGAGGAAGCACATTTCTTCAGACGAGAAACGTAGGAATTAGGATCGACAGGAAGAGGACTAGTGTTGTCAAAGAACTCACCAGGAAGACGAAGGGTGGTTCCATAAACCAGCTCTGCAGAAGTGGAGTTGAGATCTGATTTAAGGGAGGACCGAATTCCTAAGAGAACTAATGGCAACGCTTCAATCCAATTCTCGTGTTCCATGGCACAAGCAAGGGATGCTTTTAATTGACGATGGAACCGTTCGATAATTCCGTTCGAGACAGGATGGTAGCTGGTGGTGCGCACTCGAGAAGTGCCTAGTAGTGTCATAAGGTCTTTAAAAAGAAATGACTCAAACTGTCTGCCTTGATCGGTGGTGACGGTGGAAGGCACACCAAAACGCGAGATCCAATGAAAGACAAAAGCTTTCGCAACGGTCTCGGCTTTGATATCCGGAAGTGGAATAGCTTCCGGCCACCTGGTAAAGCGATCAATGCAGGTGAGGAGATAAGAAAATCCCTCTGAAGGAGGAAGCGGCCCGACAAGGTCAATATGAACCTTATCGAAACGTTCCGAAGGAGGAAGGAATTTTCCGAGAGGAGCTTTGGTGTGTTTATGGACCTTGTGTTTTTGGCAGGAAAAACATGCACGGGTCCAATTTTTCACATCAGAGTTGATGCCAGGCCAAACAAAACGTGAAGAAATTAACTTTTGTGAAGCCTTTACTCCAGGATGTGATAAAGAATGTAAGGTAAGAAAAACAATTTTACGAAAAGACTGTGGAACTAAAGGACGGGGAGAACCTGTCGAAAGGTCGCAAAGAACAGGTTTGGACACATTCGGAAGCGTAATTCGTCTCAGTTGGAGAGATGTGTCGTCTGAGAGCGAAATACTTTCTGATTCCTGAGCCTCGACCAAAGCTTCGTAATCTAAAGATGTAAGTGGTGAGATGGAATCCACATGAATTCGTGACAGAGCATCCGCAGTATCGTTGTCCACTCCTGAAATGTGCCTTATATCAGAAGTAAACTGGGCGATGTACTCCATATGACGAGCTTCACGCGGATTATGCCGTTCATGACGTGATTTAATGGCGAAAATTATTGGCTTGTGGTCAGTCAGAACATGGAATTCCCGACCTTCCAAGAAATACCTAAAATGCCGGATCGCTTTGTAAATGGCGAGGAGCTCACGGCTGAAGGTACTATACCGGGTCTCAGCCGGTTGGAGTTTTTTAGAGAAAAATGCAAGGGGAACCCAATGCTCGTTTTGAAGCTGCTGTAGCACTCCCCCTATTGCAAAATTGGATGCATCGGCCTGTATACGAGTCGGTGCGTCCTCTTTTGGATGCATAAGGAGAGTACTGTCTGCAAGAGCATTTTTCGTGGCAATAAATGCCTCACGAGTTTCCGGCGTCCAAGGAATTTTGGTGGACAACCCTCGCTTCTTGGGTTTAATAAGAGAAGATAGTGGTGCAAGTAAAGCGGCTGCCCTTGGGATGAACCGATGATAAAAATTAACCATTCCCAAAAACTGTCGAAGGTTTCGCTGAGTTTCGGGAAATGGAAAATCACGTATTGCAGAAACACGGTCTTCGAAAGGTGTTATGCCTTCTGCTGTCACAGTGTGGCCTAAAAATGTCAAAGAGGAAACTCCAAAGACACATTTATCGGCATTTATTCTGATACCATACTCATTCAGACGGGTGAAGACAGCTTTGAGATGGTCTTCATGCTCCTCTGCTGAAGTACTGGCTATCAGAATATCGTCGATATAAACCCAACAAAAGGGTAGGCCGCGAAGTACCGTGTCTATGAAACGTTGGAACGTTTGGGCGGCATTCCTCAATCCGTATGGCACACGAAGATACTCGAATAACCCAAAGGGCGTTATCACCGCCGTCTTTGGGATATCCTGAGCGGCCACTGGAATTTGATGAAATGCTCTCACTAAGTCGATTTTGGAGAAAATAGTGGAGCCATGAATATTAGAATTGAAACTCTGGATGTGCGGGACTGGGTACCGATCTGGGACAGTAACACCATTAAGGGCACGGTAGTCTGAGCACGGACGCCAATCCAGAGAGTTTGGTTTAGGGACCAAATGAAGAGGGGATGCCCAAGCAGATTTAGAAGGACGGACAATCCCTAATTCGAGCATATGCTCGAATTCTGCACGTGCCGCTCGAAGTCTGTCAGGAGCGAGACGCCTAGCACGAGCAGAAACTGGAGGTCCTGTCGTTTCAATATGATGTTGCACATCATGTTTGACAGGCAGTAGAGAAGAACAAGGACGAAGAAGATCAGGAAAATCTGAACGAACCATATTAAGAAAAGGATTAGAAATGTCAGAATTGACAACGGAAATGGAACCTAACGTGAAAACTTGGAGAACACCAGACACCTTAAGGTCGGTATTCCCGTCGAGCAAACGTCGATTCCTAATATCAACCAAGAGGTTGAAATGCTCTAAGAAATCGGCACCTAGGATAGGGTATGCCACATCTGCAACAATGAATACCCAACGGAAAACTCGGCGAAGGCCAAGGTCTAGGGAACAGGACCGTTCACCATAGACCTTAATGGACGTACCATTAGCTGCACGGAGGGTAGTGTCAGTAGGAGAAAGAGGAAATTTTGAAGACGAGGCTGGTAGTAAAGATACTTCCGCTCCGGTGTCGACTAGAAAACGCTGGCGGGTAGTGGGATCGTAAATCATCAGCCTTGAGTTGTTCACTGTAGCCACCTCAGCTGCTGATTCCGCTGATTGGCTTACGAGTTTCCCAGTTGGGAATTTTGGGTAGTAAGCAAATGGGAATTAGTGCACGGAATGGTACACTTGTTAGCAGATGCACCAAACCTCCTGTGGAAGAAACAGACCCCTGGTTGAGCATCAGCAGGATTGTTGGTGATAGGACGAGGAGATGGAGAGCGAGGTCTGCGGGGCGAGAATGAACGCGAAAATTGAGGACGTTGCTGAGTCTGTAAAGACGCCTGTTGCGTTATATTCATGGCATGCAAGGTCGCTGCCATTGAAGCCATTGTCTCCTCCAGTCTAGTTATCCTCTGTGACAGAGAATTATAGTTTGCACTATTGGAATTAGCAAATTCCTGCCTCAGTGCCTGGTTAGCACTTGTCATCTCCTGACGAAGTGCATCAATATGGAGAGTGGTGATTGTAGGGTTCAATTGTGAGGGTGGTGAAAACCCAGAAGCAACAGCTGACACAGAAGAAGACGAAAGAGTGTCAGATTTAGGGGTATGAATACGGTCCGCCATTTGACCGTACTCTTCTAGCGTGGAGCTAGGGTTGATTAACGCCATCAAACGGCGCATTTCGAGAGGCAGGCGATTGAGCCAAAGTTCAAGGAACATTGCCTGGCTGTCTGCACTGGGATTGGGGTCATTGCGCAAGACCAGCATCCGCTGCATAAGCTGGGATGGCTTGCTGTCCCCCAGCACTTCCCCCGAAATCAGCTGCTTAAGTTTCTCCTCTTTGGGAATCTCGAAGCGCTCAACTAGGATGTCTTCTAGAGTCTGAAAGGGGTTCTCAGAAGACAATATAGTAGGAAGAGCGTCCTGCAACTGCTCCAGGACAGTATTAGGCAGAGCTGCTATAGTAGCAGCATACTTCTGCTGAATGGAAAACGAAGTGGGAAATACAGATTTAACAATGGTAAACCATAAACTTGGCTTACCAGAGTTATATTTGGGCAGAACTGGCATATAATGCACAGTTTGCACCGAAGGAGGAAAAGGAATTTGATTAGGATCAGCAGGATGAACTGAAGGATGCGGAGATAGTTGAGAAGGGTTAATTTGAGGATGGGAAGGTTGAACCGGATGTTGTAAAGGATTGAATTGGGGAAACGAAAAACCTTGAGAATAAGGAAAACTAAAAGAAGAAGGAAGTGAATGAGAAACAGAAGAATAAGGAAAGTTACCAAACGAATAGGCATGAGTAGAAAGAGGAGAAGGATAGTTTAAGGAAAGTGACACGTCAGTCATAGCTTGAGAAAGTGAAGGAAGTATAGAGGAAGAAGAAGTAGTAATTTGAGTGGTGATAGCTGTCGTTGTGGTAGACACATTAGATGAGGGTGCCTCAGTAGAAGAAGAGACAGGGATATTAAGATCATGGGATTCGTGTTCACCCATGATTGCAAGTAGGAAACAAGGAATTTATACTTAAGTGTTAATCTCAAGATTATAATATTGCACCCCACAAAATATAAAATCACGAATGAAATTATAAATCACAAGATACAATAATATAATAATGTGATATACTAAAAGGGAAAGAGTGTGGCTCCTAGTTAATGTGCAAAAAAAAATATTATAAAAAAAATAAATAATGATGGAAAGAAAAAAAATAAAAAAAATAAAAAAAAAAAAAAATAATAATAAATAGTAATAAAAAAATACAAAATAATAATAATACAAGAAATAAAAATTTAATGAGAAAAATTAATAATAATTACTCAAAATAATAATAATAATAATAATAATAATAATAATAATAATAATAATTTAGTACATTTAATACACGGTAACTATAAACTCCAGAGGTCACCAATATAGAAGGTGGAGGAACATAGTCTACTCGACCCTTCTATCTTTTCGGACTTGTCGCTTTTACAACTTATTAATTTTCAATACCTATATATATTTTAATGATTATATTTTATAACACAGGAGAATAAAAGGTAAATTACAATTGCTAATAATATAATAAGTATTGAATAATAGATGTAAAAATTATTTATAATTAATCAGATTGGCTGGGAAATTTCAATAAACATAAGAAATAGTTATCTGAAGTTAATAATAATTATTCAATATAGTAAATTATTATTATACACTAAACAGTAATACATAAAGAATAAAATAATGATTCACATAAGTATATTGTTCAAATACAATTGCAGCAAATTACAAATATTCAATTATAGTAAGAAATTAATTATATTTCATTAACTAATGTTTTTAAATAATAATGTTTATAAATAAGTATTTATAATTATACTAAATTGCTTAATTCAAA
>JABUQX010099143.1:15000-41266 GCA_015478945.1 Trachelipus rathkii
TCAAACCAGGAATGGTTAAACGTTAAATGACATTATTAAATGCACAATATTATAATGTAGAATAAGTCTAATATAATAATTCGTTAGATAATGTTATTTAATTATTTAAATATAAACTTATAATATATATAATATATACTTATGCATATATTAAGTCGTTACTTTTTTTTACTTGTATACAAATAGTTTAGGTATATTTTATATTTTATGATATATATTTTTTTATTAAAATTATTGTAATATTATTGATGTGGAAAATTAATTATCCAGGCGAAGAAGACAAGGCAAGAGCTTGTTCAACATACACTTTATCTACCGTAATCTTTTTCATTAAATAATAATCCTAATGTTTCAATCATTATATTCATTCACAAGTTGTTTAACTAGATTTGGAAAAAAGAGATGACGTAAAATCTTTATTATGTGAATGGTATTTTCCTTAGAGATTTATTGGAAAAAAATTGGCGAAATTTTAAATTAATAAATGGTAACCAATATATCTACCCCCCCGTTCCTCTACCACTATAATCTGATAACGTAAGACAAGTATAATATATCACTCCAAACGTTAAGTCGTAAATATTGCCCCACTTCAATATAGGATAAGGGTTTAATAAATATTGTTTACTTGCAATTTTTTTAGAGAATAGTTGTGATAGGAAACATACCTTAATGATTGCTAGAAGAGGATCAAGTACACTAAAAGATTTATTAAATTAATCTTGAATCAAACTCTTACTTTACTAAGAGTCATCGTAACAGGATGACTAAGATCGAGGTAGTACAATTAGTAGATAATATGAGAGATAGGAAGTATCAGTACTATATTGAGCAAGAGATTAGATGCAATTGAAGTTGTACCTAACGAAGCTGTAGAAATATTGCCATAATTGGCTTCAAACTCTACTGTTCATTTGGATAAAAATTATTTAACAAATAATCTCATACCTTACTTCTTTAGTAGAGCTTTTCATTATTTGCATAGTAAATTGAATAAGGAGCAAAAATATATCGGTTTTGTTAGTATGCAAGAGTGTAGTCTGAGGCTGGAAAGATGAGTAGACTACAAAAAATATATTGAGAGTATAATCAAAAGCAAGAAGATTCCTCGCAGATTTTTAGTAATGGTAAATAATCGAAGCAAAGTTACAGGATAGAAATTCCTCAAAGTTACATTAAAGCAAAAATAAAAAAAGAATTAAATTAAAATTTCAAGATAAGACGCACACTCTTTGCCAGAGTTCTTGAGAGAAGGGTACTATAAGATTTACCCATTAGCTCTTAAAACTGTCGATCTGCATCACTATATAACTTTTCCTCACATTTAGAACTATACATATTTACTTGCAGCAATACCTTAGATAATATCACTTCTTTCTAACACTGAAACTATTCTAGTAATTCGTAGTGGCTCACTGAGCAGTTCACTCAGATTTTTATATCCCTTGCCAGACGAACAAATAATGGAGACCTGTTCTAATCTGCTCATATGTTCTGTAATAGAGAATCAATAAATTCTATACAGACCGAGATGCTTACGTCAATCAATTAAATTGTTGAAAACGTCCAAATAATTGCACAGTATTTAAAAAAGTGTATTAAAGTTACAATATCAAAATATTTTATATTAAAATAAAGGACTGTAAACGATAACATAAAAAGAGAAATAGCAAAAAATAAATAACTAAAATTAATAATATTTTTCATCAATATAATTAAGAAAATTACATGTGCTTCAAAGTAATGTCTTATACACTTATCTAGGAGAGTAATCACTATATTGTTATAATTAGATATTCCTTATAATAATACCAAAAATTCTGAAAGATGGTAAAATATGAAATTTTATTATTAACTAGCACTTAAAGACATAAATCTCTCTGATTCAAAATCAAGATTTTAGCATATAAATTCTTTTGAAATGAGAAATTATGTAGAGTATAACCCTATTGTGATATAGCAATTATTAATTTATGTGATAATACTAGAAGAGTGGACATATACAACCTCACTAAAGTTCCAATATTTTAATAACATATCGCTAAAAATCGAAGTCCATTTTCTGAATAACAAACAATCGGCCATTCTAAACCACAAAAAATTTGATACACTTTAATATTAAAATAAAAAAATCATAATCCAAAATTTATTAATAATAACATAATTTGCTAGTTCTTGAGGCCTTTCATTCTCTCCTTCGATCACAATAATGTTAATGGGTTCTCAAAGTTTCACTTATTCGAGAAGATTCGTCTTCTGCGAATCAAGTGAACTTTTAGGAGAGGGGCATGGAGCGACGAGGCCTTCGGCAAAATTTCACTGTAAGTTGACTATGTGAATATTCTAGAGAACTTCCGTTTCGTTAAGACCTGGGGCCATCAATTTATCACGATGTGGCTCGAAAAGGTTACCTAAAATCTTAGTGTTGTACAGGGCTATATTGTCTTTTTCCGTGATGTCTGAAGCTAGACTATTGCAGAGAGGCAGACAAATGAGGATGAATTCAAGTGTTTATATACGAATACTCAATCTTTCTTAGATGCGCAGCTAGCTGGTTAATATCAAGAACTAAATCATATTAACTATTTAAGTTTTGCTTAGAGACAAAAGAAGCAATACTCCTGAACAATAGAGTTACTGGAGACACTCTCATTCTCTCCAAGTCGAAATGTACATAAGCATATGAGGAGTATTCTTCATTAATTTCTACTCTTTATTATTCTCATACATCACACCGTCTAAGGCTACGCCCTCCTAATTATATAACTTGATATTATTTCACTATTATATCTGAAGACCATTTGGAGGTGTGTATGTCTACATCTGTCGTAATTGTAACCTCTTATATCGATTTCTACATCATCAGGTTGCCTTCCAAAGAAATTCGGGTTAGGGCACACCTAATTTTATAAAAGTGCTTTTCGAGGACACGTGTAGATATGAACAAGATCTCATTAATAGTGAGAGGCGATTATGTTATGACCTCATATCCACACGCAGTTTATATTTAGTAGTTACGACATGGGGGCAAGCGGATAGCTGTGTACAGAAACATCAATTGGAGTCTCCTTAGTCGTATATATATTTTATTAAAGGAGAGAGATCACTCCTATCAGACGACGAAACTCCAATAAAACATGTTATCCACATTATATCCTATTTCACGTAAAAAAATAGTGGAAAACAATTCAATGGATCTGGAAGAGAAATGAGAGTACCACGAACTGGCTAGAGATATAGGTGTGTAAACACAAAATAATAACACTGAACCGGTAAAGTTCTAGTCTAATATACAATATAAAGTAATATCCGAAGTAATCTTAACCGATATAGACTACTAAATCGGCTCTCACCCTGCTCCCCCGCCAACGCTTGGTAAACGGCAGAATTCTACGCGTGATTGGTCCAGAACCGTTCGCAATCGACAGGAATGATCGAGCCCAACGTGCGATACACGGTGCCAGGCCCCGTGTCCTAATGCTAAGTATTATCAGAGATTGATCAGAATAAATCACTACTTTCCCCCTCGTTGCAACTATGAGATAAGAATCAGGGAGATGGCATTCTCGACACATGAGGGATACTCGATTAAGAAAAATTGCAAGAAGCAGGGATTATGCCAGCAAGAGTATGCTTAGGTTGTCTTCTATGATATAAGCATATTACATCGAAGAATAATAAATTTTCATCTCTCTTTTTATGAATTACTATAATAATCTTGAGCTATATCGACTAAAAATATCGTAAGAAATATGTAGAGTTGTATCTTTAAAAGAAGATTATACCTTAGCTCAATAATCAGTATGGGTAGTCTAAAGCGTACTTTTTAAATGAAAACTTTAAATTTAAGATATAATAATTAAAGATGATAATTGTAAAAGAATATTATATCTAAAAAAATTTAACTACACTATTAATAATGATTAAATCATGTAATGTTAGAGGATAGTATATAAAGAATTAAAGATATTAATATGATAATAATAGACATAATGATAAATAGGCATTATTATCTATTACTGAGTAAAGGGTGAATTAACATTGAATATTAACTGACAGAAGATTTATTAAATAATAACTTACCGTAATCAAATAGATAGTGATTAATAATATAATTTAAGATTAAAATTAAATTAGAAAAACATCTTAATAATACGATAATTAACTAATAGTTAGAATAAATAAAGACAGATAAGCATACACTTATATTACATAAATAGATAATATAATAATATAAAATATCTAACTAATATATAATTAATAATTAATTATAATAAGTATGCTATACAAGTTATACAAAATAATTTAAGGTCACTACCACTATTATAATAAATTAATTAATATAATATTGAAATTATATTATTAAAAATCCTACTTGTCCTTATGATCGAAATTTAGGATAATTATTCTATTCACTCAATTATATTTACTATACATAGTTAATATTTCATAGACTATGTATGTTTAATATTTACCTTGCATATTATATTAGAATTATTTTAAACTTATATTGAAGCTTCTATAGTTAACACATATACCGCTAGTATAGACTATAACTTTTAAGTATTCTATTCCCATAAATAATAGCCTTAGTTACAGATATATTCCAATAGCTGCGTAGATATGTTTATCACATTTATATAATATCACATACATACATACATTAATAGTAAAATAATTAACTAATATATAAATTAAGCTACTTTTATATGAGGATTTAGCCAGATTATATTATTAGGTTAAAACCTTGTTTGGTATACTATAAGTCTCTATTATGAAGTCATATTATATATAGAACATTATATAATTAGATACCTAATAATCAATATATCAAGAAAAAATGACATCTATTATATTATTCACCTATTGTTTATTAAAAATGCTACGTATATTGCAATAACGCTATTATTACGCAGTATCCGTTCTATGTGAAGATTGGTTATTACTGCTAAGCTAATTAACTCGTTATTAAAGTAAAAATTCTGAGTTATAAAAATAATTAAATAATTAAAATAATAACTTTAAAGAAAAAAAATTTAATTTATTATATGAATCGAAATATAAGAAAATAAAAAAAAAAAAAAAAAATAAAGAAAATTTATGCATCACCTTAATTATTTAATTTATTATAACTATTTATCTAAATCATTTTAATGTAGGAATACATAGTTCAATAATAGTTGGAAAGTTTACCCGTAATCTAATACCGTATATTATAAATTATGATTTACCCTATATAGTGTAAACTTTGTATTAGTCTTGTATACTATTTTTACTGATATAAAAAATAGATATTAATACAACATAGAAAGATATACTAAAACCTATTGGAAATAAAACGAAAGACATGAGGCATAAAAGTTTTAATAATATATACTCATTTAGTATCATTATCATAACATAAAAATAACATAATATTATAGTAATTAATCAATAAAAGATCATAAAAGGCTTACCGATGTTCTCAGATAAAGAGGCCGCGGCCTATAAATGAAAATGTCGGTGACGTCCCTCTAGATCGAGGGTAATACCTAAATATAATTATATAATATACTAAATCAGCTTAGATGAGGTTAACTGAATACGAACGAGGTGTAGAACTAGAACAATTTAATCTAGTGTGTTTACAACTTCCAAATTAGGTAACTCAATATTACGTGTAATAATTCGGAAGTGTGTTAATTACTTCCGGTCTGATTAGAGGACAGACTTTTGGAGCCATTGGTCACTCACCTTTTTAAGAGCAAAAAAATAATTTACGGTTTTTTGACTTGGTAATAGTCTTTAAAAAACGGCGTGTTTTATGGCAAGGGCAGGTGATATTTTTACGGGAAATAATTGCCCGATGGGTTCCTCCCGGGGAAATTACTTACGGGGACTATGAGCGTGTCGCGGCTTCAGTACATGTATGAACTGAGAGGAGAATGTTAATGTTGGTTATGTAAATACAAAATAGTTTATTTCATCTCTTTAACTCATTGGGGCCATAACTGATCAGGGTGGAAAATCTTTATAACTTTAAGAAACATGGGTTGCTAACATGATAGTTGAAAATTATTAAGACAGCTTATTCACACTGAGATCCTAATACACACAATACCTCCCTGGTATATGATCTCTATATCTCCATACATGAGACTTCAACAGAACCGCGCACCTCATCATGTCTTATGCACTCTGATTTAAACTTGCATTACATGAGGGCTACCTCAAGGACATAATATTATCTATCTTTTAGTGAAAGACTCCCGTTAAATACTTAGCAGAAGACTCCTTGGACCATTGGCTTTCGCTCTTAGTGTAACAGCTGGCGAACGTCACGTTAAGTTCTATCTCGCAAACGAATTTGCTACAAACGTTTGTCCCCTCATTTACAGCCAAGTTTAACTATAAGAGATTCGACGCATATAGCCTTTTCACTTTATATTTAAAAGCATAGTTCTTACTTACTAATTTTGACTCTTAAATACACCTCGAAATATATGAAGAAAATTTCAAGATGGCAGCGAACTCAGATGTCAATTGATGCCACTATAGACATCTTAGGAATAATAAACAGAATAGCTTATACGTATAGGCCAGTGGGTCCACCGTTGGCTGCGACCCAAGGGGGCGCGAAATCACTTAAGGTGGCTGGTCGAATAAAAGTGAATAAATTCCGAAAAAAAACTTGATGAAATAATATTAAATATACAAATTACTTTATATATTAGCAAAATCAACAAAAGAATGAATAATCTAATTTAATAATATCCTGTATAATACAATATAGATACGATAATTAATATTACATATAATCAAAATATAAGCAAAGAAATTTCATATTCTTTGCACATTCTGATATGAAAATCATCATTACAAAATGCAACATACAGCTATTAAATCAGATTATCTCATCTCGTTAAGGCAACCTTCTGAATTTACACGTTAAAGAACATGAAATTTCAAAAGAATAATACTAACCTTGAGCGTGTGTTTAAGTGATCCGCTTTGCTCATATGTTGAGTAGCATTGCATACTCTCATAAGTTTCTTTTTCTTATATATAGCTATGAGATCTTATTTAATTGTTTCGCTATTTAAACGTACTTGCAAGAAATCCTCTACGAAGTAGGAGAAACATTGTAAGTGAATGCTCCTGATTTCTCTAAGAATCACCAACACGATCTCAAATCAATGTGATTTAAATAGCAAATTCGCTTATTTTCTACGCTGACGTGGTCAATAAATTTCTTTCATAGTGAAAGACTCTTTCAATACGTGTTCCATAGTGGTCTACTCCGCATTTAATTTGCAATAGGTATCGTTAGTCCATTTTATATAATAGTTCGTGTCACAATAAATCTTCCGCAATATGAGAACTGAGTTCATATTCAGTGGCTAATAGAAGAATTGTATAGGTTACTTCTTTTATTGATGCCGTGCTGTTCAACAAATTTCCAACATAGCCATATTATGTATAGATTGTCTAATGCTTGCGGATTTGTGTTCCTTAACTCTAGTGCTTTCGTTACAAAAAGCAGTTTTACGAGTTCAACTACAGAAGAGAATATTTTGTATTTCGTGTTTTAATTGAGTTAATAGTTTCTATTTAATAGATATTCCGAATCATGTCTCTTAAGTACTATATTCCATCACAAAATTACAGTTTCGCGCCCAACCTTCGAGCTCTCTTGCTATAGCCTTTGATTGCCAAGAAAATTGACAATTATCATTGTGAATTCGTTAATCAAGTTACGTTCTTAACAACTGCCCATATATCCTATACTTTTGTATCACATAAGACGATAGCAAACCTGAAGTTTTCGCTTCCTGTCTTACAAAGTTGATAGAAGAACAGTCATATGATTTAAGGGTCTCATAGTCTAGTATCAAAACTATACAAAATTGTTGTATACAGATGATTTAACTAAGACTTCAATTTTCTTGAAGCAACTGAGCTTTCCCTGTAGAATTCAATTGGTGTAAGAACACATGTGTAGATTTTCCCATCAAAAGTCTTGCGCAAACTTGTTTTGAAATACTGGTGTACATTTGATACGCACCACCGTGCAAAATCGATGACTAGATTTTCAATTGTTATTTTAATAAATCTTCTCACTATTTTGAACAATCAATTGCTGTTGTCCTTGTCTCTATGGTTTGCAAACAATAGCTCTTCACGGCTTGATATCTCACTAGAAAGGAAACGAAGCAATTAAGATGATAATCTGTTGCCTATCTGCCTCGTCAAGCCTGGAATTAATAAACTTTGACCGCAAAGCTTCTGACAAAAGTTGTTGTCGTCCGTTTCCGATATATCGTAAGTCTTGATGCAACAGTTCCCAAATTTTGATAGCGTATGATTCATAAGTAAGTGTTTTTGGCAAAAATTCCATCCAATAAGACTTTCCACAATTCAATGCAACTGAAGAAATACTTGTCTTCCAAAGTGAGGTTTAGCCACCTGCTCTGTAATAAAGCAACTTTGTAATATTAAGTAAGGCTTATTTCCTTACATACACAAGGTTTGTATATAGTTTTTTTGCTTTTCATAAAGTTATTAGATGGAGGTTAAATTTAATAAGAAGTTTCTTCCAATATAGTTTTTTTTAGATACATAATCTGGAGATGAATAGTTTATATCTTATAATTATCATTACTATTAAATGATATTATAGAAGAAAGTTGAGATGAAGATAAATATAATATAAAGATGTATATATAATTATTACGTAATAATTGTGTATAGTGGGGGGTATGTCACAAGAAAGGGAAAGTTGACCTTGCCAAAGATGGTGAACTGTTCGCATTACAGAAAATTTAACCTGGTCAGGTTTCGGGTAATTAAATCTAGGAGCAGATTCGTCTTGTATAATGAAATAGTTCAAAACTGTTGAATATCGAGGTTCTATACTAGCTGCCAACTGTTCTTTTTATGCTGAATGGATTTCAAGTTTCTTGTAGTCTTTCTTTTCCCAGTATCCTATTTATTATTGTATAAGTATATTTTTTTGACTGAGTCGATGTTTCCTTTTTACGATTCAACTAATCTCTCCGATGTATATCAGTTAATCTAATGCAACATGTTATCGGTATGCCGAAATATAAACAGGTAATAAAAACAGACTGGATAGTTTTATTCCGTTGGTTATATACTACTTTATAGTTTTATATTAATATATTAAATTTTACTACACAATTGTATATTAATTTACACTTATCATATATATTGATATATATATGACCACCTATAATTACTCTATAAGTAGTTAATATTGAGAATTAAGCGTAATGATATTTGGGTGCATGCTCTTCGATTAAGATTTGCCTTTCATCAGGTCAAAATCGCTTCGCGGTTACTTTGCCGTAACGTTTTACTATTTATTGCCCAGCACGGCTCCTTTAAGAATTGGTGTACATTAACTGAAAACATTCTGTGTGTATGAATACCTGGCGAATGCTGATTGGATTATTTATTAATGGTTTATACTGATTAGTGGATTTGGTCATAGTTAATCGTTTTTAAACCTAACTCAGCATATTACGGACAATAAGGGTTATTAATTATTATTATAACACTGAATATTTCCAAAAATGAATTATATATATAATCTAATAATATAAGATTACATCCATAATAATATAATACTGTATTAATCTATATGTATATATAATATTATAATTATATATATAATTTTATTATATTTGAATGAGACATTTTATTTTTCTATTGATTCTCGGAAGCTATTTTTCATTTAAAAGCAATATCATTCGCATACGGATTTGATATTGTCTCAAGAGAGTGATATTCTCGCCAATCACAACAGCGTGTTAATATACAGTCTAAAAGTTGACTTTACAAAAGTCTATAATTTCACCTCGATAGGATAAAATATCTTAATAAAAAAATTAAAAATAACATCACAAATATAAATTTACTTTCAAGAAGGAGTATGTTATATATGTTACCTAGGAAAAAAAATATCCTCTTAATTCGAGCAATATGAAAATGCACCAATTTTTTTTTGAAGCATTCCTAAATATCTTAAATGTTCCTATTTAGTAGTATTATTCTCGGGAACGTGAAACTGAGAAATGATTGAGGAGGATATTTAGCTTTGTCATATCTTGGTAATACAAATAATATTGATCACTAAGGCCTGGACTTTGAGGGCACAACTATCGAAATTCTTCGTAGACATTTGTGATATGCAAGATAAAGGAATATAAGTTATGAATTTTGAAGAAGATACGTAATTATATATAAAAAGATTTTATCGAAATATAAATTATTTTAATACATAAAGTTAAAAGTCTATATAAGCGTTTTTAAAGCTTTATTTTTAAAAAAATTGGAACAGACAACTCGATAGGTTGCAGAACGGCTATCATGAATTAACGCTAAGAAAACAAAACAATAACCGCCCTTAATGTAAGTAGTCACATGAGGTATTAATTCAGTGATTCTGTATTTTCATCTATTTAATTATGTCTGAGTTTAAGCACCACTAACAGCATTGTCAAAATTTTACTTATATTCGAAAGAATAAAAAAAATCCAAAAACGTTTGGAGGATAGCTTTAACGCCATTAAAATGGACGGAAAAAATTGAGAATGTATTTCTTCGTTTTATATTTGCATAAAAACATAATATGTTGTATTTAATATACAAAACTAAATTAACAATCAAATTTATTAACAAGATAAAGACCATAAGAGCCCTAGATAAAACAGATATGATATTCTGTGACTCTTAGTCGTTCCACTGATTAAACCACGGGCTGAATTCTTAGACACTGGAAAATTAAGAATTTAAACGAACAATTTCTATCTAATATAAATATCTTCATTACTTTAAATTAGTAGATTAATTTTAGACTATATTGGAAAATTAAGCGAGGCCAAGAGAAAAGAAAGAAAAAAACTTAAAAGATAATGTTTCCTTTATTCTAGGTTTATAACCCTTTTACGTTACCACTGGAACGGAGAGTAAACATATTTATTTACTCATTTTCTTCGAAGAAAAGAATTCAGATTTTCTTATATTTTTTCATTTAATACATAAAAGACGTATCAATCACTTGTATGTCAGAATCATACACATACTATACAGTAAATATTAGTGATTATCAAGCTGCGTTAGAAAGGTTTTGGCTTGGAAGTTGTTTTTTTCGTTGAATGATATAAGTTTTCTGTTTATTCATTTTTTATAAAGTTTTTCATCTTTATGGTGTTGTTTTTAATATAGCCTAATAACAAAAAAAAAAAAGTAACTTTAACTTACAATTTCGAAAAATTTAGCTAACAAGTGTAAAAGCTCTTGTTCTAAGTGAACTTCAAAGTACCTATCGAGGCTTATCTACCATCTAAAAACATCTTAACCGACTTTATAGCAATTTTACTTATTTTATATTCATTAATTATTATTATTATTAATATATTTATTAATGATTAAATTGATATTTAATTTACATACCAGATTCTCAAAGTCTACTAATTTAAC
Organism: Trachelipus rathkii; assembly: GCA_015478945.1. Taxonomy (NCBI): domain Eukaryota; kingdom Metazoa; phylum Arthropoda; class Malacostraca; order Isopoda; family Trachelipodidae; genus Trachelipus; species Trachelipus rathkii. The sequence goes on from JABUQX010099143.1 coordinate 26,485, forward strand.
AATTTTATTATAATTGTATTCATTCTGTAATTCAATCATATTTTTTATCTGTTAATATATCATTAATTTAAATAAATAATTATAATAATATCATTATAAATATATATTTATATATTATATATACATAATTAATATAAGTATTAAATATATCTAATTTAATAATATTATTATATATATATATATAAAATATACTATAATTATATATAATATAACTATATAGATCACGATATATATATACATTTAGTATTTTAAAGTATTATATATAAGTGGACGAAAAGATATAGAGAGAGTAAGAGCGAAAAGGGATTTAAAGCAGTAAAGATTCTTGATTAGATAGGAACAAGTCTATCAGAACAGCAGTGTGAGACAGTATTACTGGGTAATGAGAAAGGCTTTTACACTTATGTTTCATCTTCATCAGCGTTGAGGTGATGACCTCCACTATTTTATGTTCGCGGTGGATTTCGAAAGGATTCGAAAAAGTGGAGATTTTCGATAACATTCTCTTAAGAGTAAATTAAGTAATATTAGGTTGAGTCATCTTGCAAAGATTTATGCTCATTAAGACATATTCAGGATTGACTAAATCCAAAATATGAGTATACTCGCTTCTATTATATAGGCTGGACTAACGAATTATTCAATCGCTATCTGGTTGTTTTACCGTCAGTAGGATGTGAAGCAAATAATTAAAGAAAAAAACTTAGATCCTAGTCACTATTATCAACCCCGACTCGAGCAAGTGTTTATTGAAAAACAATATACTCCCATGGTACAAGCCTATAGAGGAAGACACGCCATTTCATCAGTGAGCCGAGGGGAGCCAGAGCTGGCACAATTCGTAACCAATCCCTATCCGGAACTATATCTCCTCCATTCTGCACAGTAAAGAGTGGTAAAAAAACTTTCACTGGCCTTTGTATATCAAGAAGAGGAAAAATAATTGCTTGCATCAAAGAGACTCAAATGATTGTGTGAAACTATATGACATGCTGTGCTTGGTAAATACAGGAATACGATGTCTCCGTGTGTTTCCAGTATCAAATGTATCCTTATGATTAAAAACATGTGTGGAATCCTTTCACGATGTCAATAATGCTGGCTGTTGACACCAAGTCATGTGTATCAAAGAGGGAGAAAATCTTTATGCCAACTAGTCAGTTCAAAACGAGCGTGGTCTACAAAATAAGGTATATAAACTTCATTCAATGGTACCTACCAAGTAGGAATATACCGAGTCATATACCAAGGGGTCAACAGGAAGGGAGATCAGGTAGCTGAGGAGCAAAACGTAACTCAATTAAATACCTAAGCTAGCGCTATATCCTGAGATTACGGTCAGGCTGGACTAACTATTTCATGGCCCATTCTCCTTAAGACAAAGATAGGAAAAACAGGTAGGCTAACATCTATTAGCAATTTCGTAAAAGCGAAAAGAACAATAGTGGATGTATAAGAACTGGCAAAGTCCATCGATTGCTATAGTGAAATACGGGGAAATCAGGCATTTATGTCTCCGATCAGTTCAAGGGATAAGACCTATGACTCTCCAAGGTTATTCTAATAACCTGATACGCTCAATATAGGTATAAAGTTCTAGTAAATTATATATATAATAAACTTGCTACGCCAATATACTACTAAAAAGAAGAGGACATCAATAATATTATGCAAAGGGAACAGCATTCCACAAACTTTTAATATAATAGTTAGAGCATGTTATATCTAAAATATATATAAATATAATAACTAATAATTACAATCATTTTTTACCTCTTTTAAAATCAACAAATTCTATTTTAAATTTCTATATGTAATGAACCAAAATACTAGTATTTTTGTTTACTAATCTAATAAAGGTTTTTATATAAATATATAATAATTAATACATGTACTTAACAGAAGTTTAAATCTTAAGATTTAGTGAATATATATTAAACCATCAATAATTGATCCCGCATGAATTTAACAATATAAATAATAAAAAAAAAATATGTCTCCTGTTAATTATCAAATATGTTGATCCAATACATAGCTTCAAACAAAACAGTCATTGACTGTTTTTCGGGACATATAGATGCTTCAATTTATAAACAAAATTAAAAGCTCAATCAAAAAATTAAAACTAGAGGAGGGTTATACCTAAGTTAGGAAAGATATTAAAAAATAATAAATTATATAAAAAGATTATTAAATTATTGATATAGTATATATTAAAATTATATACTAATATTATAATTAATATTTATCAAATAAAAAATTATAATCAGAAATATAGAATGTTTACTGCATATATGAACAAATTCTATTAAGAAGACGCTATAAATCTTGCTTTTTTAATGTAGAATTTTAAGACTCGGGTTTGATACTAATAAAAATTCCGTAAATTTGTGCATTAACTGTTGTATATTATAGCCGGTATTAGGCCTTACTTTGTTATTTACTATTGTTAAATGCAAATGTGACTATTGATGTTATTCCAACTGGCGTAAACCAAAGAAAATAGGATTAAGGTCTCGAAGGACCAGCGTCTCATTCTTTTTTGACTATGTATTACTCTCTGTTCTTTTAAAATATATCCTAATGATTTAAAGGCGAGCTATTTCCGATAATAAAAAGGATTAAATGTTGGGTTTCAAAGGTGATTCGGTGACTATAAAGTAATGATCTAACGCGGGATAATAAAAGAAGGATAGTCTGAATCGATATGTAGACATGGATGAGAGGGTGGTGGATTAAGAGTCACATTTGTCCCTGGTTAAAATGTGTAAATTTATCCTTGAATGATATGCTGTGTAGTTTGCTGTTACCGGAAAGTAAATGAAAGAACCTGTACTTGAATGGTATTTGTTTATTGGGATTTAAAGATCAATAAGAAATAATTTTTAAAAACTTGATTATGGATATAGACTATTAATAGTGAAAATATAACGTTAAAGTAGTCGTAAGTGGTTAAATGGTTTCTTGGATGTTAAATAAATTCATGGTCTCAATTTAGATTTTAAATAGTTAGAAATGTGGAGATATTTTTAAAATAAGATATCGAACTAAAAAAATCGAGATGTGAATATGTTTTCAGTTAGTATGTTAATTTCGATGCCCTGGGGGAGGAAAAGGAAAAATTTTGTCGGAGGAGGGGGAGGGTATAAAGAGTGGGATACCTTACTGCAGGATGTCTGGCTAAGAGCAATGAGATATTCAGCTTGTCCTTATTCAATAGAGATGATAGGCTGGAAAGTTTGTTGCTGTTGTAGCATTAGGGACGAATGGTGTGTGGACATGTATAATGTTTTCAATGAAGGGAAGTCCTGTTGGATGACCGATCACTACTAGGTGTGTTGAGGGCGAGATATTCGATAAGGAGGAGTTGTTGGACGGTGTCGTCTTGAGTAAACGAAAGACTCAGAAGTACTTGGTCAATGCTAGGAAAAAAATTTGAGAAGGTTTGTATGTGTGTGGCTGTGATGGTAATATAAATCTTTGGTAACAGTGGGTAATTTGGGTAGGATTTGTCCAAGATCGAATGCTCTTTTAGTGATTGTTTGTTGTGGCATTGGAGTAGCATATTGATTCTTTCCGTGTATTATATATGTCTTGTACGGTAAAATTAGTGTTAATAAAATGGGGAGTGAAACTGTAGTATGTTTGTGGTGGTGAAGAAAATGTGTTTTCTGTGATGCAGTTCACTTCAATGTGGGGAATAATGCGTTGAGATGTAAGTTGTCTGTGGAGAAGACATTGGTAAAAAGTTTAGCCGTAAGATGTTGTGCCCTGAGGTCGTAGTGTTTGTGGAAATTGTGTTTATGGGAGACGTGTAAAGTGTGAGGATTGTTGATAGATTGGATTAGTGGATATCGATAAATGTTGTGGATCAGTTAGAGGGTGTCTTGTTCTGGTATGTATGGTCACGGGGGGCGTTATGAGGGAAGAGGTTGAAAATGTCTAACTTTGATTATTTTGTACATATACTGTGGAAATGAAATATATTAACTCGGAGCACATTAGACAGATATGATAAAAAGAACTACACTATGAGCTAATTGTTAGAAGGACCGAATGCCTGGCTATGGTTTACATAAGGCTTGGGGGATTGTTTAGCTTTAGGAATGTCAAAAGATTGAGCTTATATAATTCCTAATTGAAGTTTCGGATAATTAGACAAGATTCTTGTGGGATTGTTTTAAGGAATATACTGCTTCGTATCTCTGAGTAAGTGTCTCGAGCTTGGGTCCCAATAAAGTGCTCGCTCGATATTTCAACAGCATAATAGTTAGATATAGTTAGAAGCGGGGTGGTGTGTAAGTAAAGGGGAGGAGAAAGTTTGGAAATCCAAGGGAATCTATTATTGTAAGGTTAGAGAAAAATTGGAATAAATGCGTGCTTGGAAAAAGCGTGAGGTAGAGTTGCAATATGGTTAAGAATTATGCATCCAACAAGCTACGAATATATGGAGAGGATATTTTGAATACTGGTCGGGTAGATGAAATAGGCTTATACTTATTAGGATTTTATTTCAAAAACGCAATGCGATATCCTGAGTGGAAACGACGATGATTTAAGTGCTTGATGCGGCCAATGGGGCAGATACCCTTTACAAAGTGGGGAAAATCTCAAACTCGGGGTATCGAGAATGATTACAATCACGTCGGGAAAGAAACCAAATAAATAGAAAGAAGTGAGAATAGGCGACAGATGTAATCCTTGTCGAAAGATACGTCTGTTAGAGATGTCTTGGGTAGTATGGTTAATAGGGGACTTTACGTCAAACTATACGGAGTTAAGAGAGGATTTCGTCAAGTAAAGGGATAATTTTAGAAATTGGAGGAGTAACTGTTGCCTTTGTAAAGACCTAGAAAGTCTTAGTGAGCTGGAAGATAGAGGTTACAGTAAGGGGGCGGGGATACACTTTTATGGGGGCGTTGTGAGGGTTATAGACCTTTAAAGTATTGGCAGGAGGCACTGTGATAGTTATATGGCGTAGAAGTAAAGGTTGTGTAATGGAAATAATGTATCTTTTCCAGAAACGAAATTGTTTTTGCTTCCGCAGTGTCCTCAGATAATAGCTTTATTTAGAGTGCAAAGATACACGAAGTGGGAGCTAAGAAATCGGGGATAGTTTGACTTACGGAGCATGCTTGTCTAGGAGGACTATTGGATTAAAGAAAAACGTGCAGACGGTTTGGATTATTGTAAATTGGCCATCTGGAGTGTGCAAGAAAATGGGGTAATTTCAGACATAAGAGCGTCTTGGTTGAAGAGTGTTTAGGTGATAAAAAATTGTATTGGTCGCTGCATATCATACTGAGAGTTTTAAGAGAGTTTGCTAAACATATCTTATTTTTAAGATTTCATATATTTTTAGTCATAAGGGTGGTAATGATGAGTGATACGGTAATTGGCGCAAGAAGGAAATAAGTAGCAATTAGGAGAGATTTATTCTACGTAAATAGTCAGAATAATGTTTAGGTTACCTTGTGTAAGATGTGTGATAATGCGCCATGAATGTTCATCTTATCTAAACACGCCGGTATTTGCTAAAACCAGGTAGAGTTGTGAATAGTTGGTTATCCTTGATGAATGTACGGATGGGTAACGCAACGAAGCGAGCGGTTGATGCTGCAAAATATGTTGCAACGGAACAATTTGCAATGGACTTGCTGGTCATCTTTTTTATTTTAGTAATATCCGCGGGATTTTATTATTGCTGCGTTCTGACAGTGAAAAGATAAAATGTTCTCCTTTTCGCCCTCGTACTCACACTTGATACGTAGAGTACCGTTGGAGCGCAAAAGACGGCTAGGTAAAGGGCAGCAAATTGATATATAAATTCTTGAGTACATGCAAGGAATATATGAGGGGGGTTGAGGTACTATTCTGAAAGAGAAAGCTTTTTGCTCGGGCCAGAGGATGTTCCCATTCTTTTGTAAGCATTGATAGGGAGGCAAAGGGGAGATTTGAAAGATGCTAGCTCCAGTATAAGTATTAAGAAACGGTAAGATACGCCTAGATTTCTGGCACGATAAGTAGGGTGATGTTTAGGAGTTTCCTCCAGATACTTTCTTCTGGGGATTGTTTTATAAATGCTAATGCTCTACGAGAATTATGGGTATCAGAAGTTTTGTATTCAGGAAATGACTGATAAATTTTGTTTTCAGGATGAAATAACAGAGAAAAAAATAAAACCTCTCGGGTGAATTATTTTTGGAAAGGAAGAATAAGTGCTGGTAGTTGCCCTACATAAAACGAGCCACAAAAGAACTTTACTCTTCTAACTATTCCGCAGGAAGGTTTACAGAGAGAGGGACTCAGGAAAGAAGGTCGGAAGTAGGAGAAGATAATAACTTCAATGTTAGAAGGGGAGCTCTTGAGATGAGGATTAGAAGCCATGGAGTATTTAGTTTCGGACTGAAGCGAAAGATTTTCATGATGTAAAATGGACTTGAGCATACAAGTAAAAAAATAAAGTTTCGGCTGGAGTAGGTAGGAAAAGTTTCGAAATTAATGTTGGCTCGTCATAGTTTTTTGATTTGATAGCAATAAGGAATATTGTTAAACTTTTAAAATTAATAGAATAAAAATAACGAAAAGATTTATCGAGATCTCTTTGCAGGATAAATTGAAAATAGTCTATCAATTTAATAGATCCAATCAAACAGGTGCGTACTGAAATAGCGCTTAATGGGAAGAGAGGATCAAAAAGCAAACCTCCTTTAAGGGTAGGGGAGAGCTATAGAAGGAAATCATATTTTTCCGTCGTTTGACTTAATATTGTGTTGTTTTAGTTTTGTAATCTAGATTGTGGATGTAAGTATTGGACTAGTCGTAAAGAATAAAAAAATTATGCCAAAATTTTCCGAAGATTGGTTAAGGTTTTTGATATTGTAAGTTGAGATAGATACTTTGAGGCTGAGGTAATAAGTGGAAGTATGTTTGTAACGGGGGAGGTCTGAAATTAAAATTCAAAGATTTTAACAGAAAGCACGAAAAGCTAAACAATAAGATTATTAGAATTCGAGGTTGTCGCCAGATATGATTAACCTGATGATGCTGTGCAACGGAAAATAAGAATTAATAAAGCAGTTTCTAGAATATAAAATTTGGTTATATACTTAGAGTAAAAGAGTTAATCTGCACGTAGTGGAGAGATAATATATATGATACTTTAGATAATGGGGTTCCTGACAGGTTTAATTCGAGCATAAGTTAAGAATTAATAATATACGACGAAGTTAATTACCCCAATTTTGTGATTGAATAATAATATTATAACGGTAGAGGGGGTTAATCTAGTTAAGGCGTTTAAGTACTTTCAGTAATGTACTTATATATACTAAATATATTAATAATAATTTATGCATATGATTTCTTATTGTTTACAGCACTTATTACCGGGCAAAAGCGGGTATTTCTCATTCTTTCGCTATAACATATCCCGTCATTGTGCAATCCTCTAACCACACTGTCCCGTAATTCCTTCTATAACTCATCTCCAACACCCTACCTCGTCCACCTCAAATCCACTTGTCCCTAACATGAGAGTCTTATTCCATTCCCCTCTGGTTAACTATGGGTGCACCCTTCCTCCTTCTAGTCCCTCCGCACCTCCACTCTGCTAAAGCCACGCCTGCTAGCTCTGCCAATTTCCCCAAAAATCCAACAATTTAACATCCATCCCTCTTCCACCAAACATCTCCAAACGATGTTCTGCTTATAACAAGATAGCTATAATTACTATCTCTCTCCTTCCAAATCAAACCAGGCTCTACCCTTTCATAGTCAAACTTCTAATCCTTCTTGGGACCTAGATCCCCTAATCACCCCAGGGAGTCGTAAAGGCTAAAGAGGAACCAATTTTCAAACATCTGTATTGGGTGGATTTAGAATAAATCCCCTTGCGATAGATTAACTATGATCTCAAACATCAATCTGCGAATTCCCAACTGATTACTAATCTGCTCTTCTCTTCTATTCCTGCCTGTCCTACCGAAAACGTATGGCCCTAAATATTCTAGAAATTAACTTCTCTCAGATACAACTCTCTTACGCATATCAATGGGTCCAGTCCCTTCGATCTTTCGCCCCATACAACATTGATGCGTATTTGTGGGGATTAATTTAAGACCATTGTTGCGAGCAACGCGCATCAACACCTTCATCAAGGGTCAACACCTTCGAAAGTCCGCGGCACTTAAGGGTAGATACAGCGGTAATAGATCGATGGCCTCCCATTACTTCAGAATAGAGAAGCACAATCAACACTACAACCCACGAGCCGGATCCCTTGCACCCATACGTGATAAGAAATGCAAAAGCCACGGTGGTAGGGACTCTGTAACTAACAATGCGTCTGTGATCCTCGGACGAAACATTCCACATTCTATTTCTCCCTAGAACTCCACAACCATTCTGCAATTCTGAATCGAGACTGAAGCATTTACTAATGTTCCCCTACCCATGCTCTCACCGCCTACTGTAGCTCGTTTTGCAGGTGTAAAAAGGGTGTAAGACGGACTCAGAGCACCTCCTTCCTTTTCAGTCAGTTCTCAGAACCAGCTATCATGTGTTGTGCTGTCCAACAATCTTCCCATCCTGGGAGAAATCCTTGAGCTGGCCACGTCCTCTTATCTTCTAACGTCTCAGCATTTATGGGATCTGTACGCCCGACATTGTGACAGATACGACAAGAGAAATAGTGACAAAGAAAACGAAATACTCGTCCTATTACACCGGCCAAACAATTAAAGCTGCAGAAAATAGAGGCGAGCACGCAAGTGTTTGAGTGCCTTATGAAGGGGGGTATATCTACTCAACCATTAAAAGCAAGTGCACCAATCATCTCTTGTTGAATGCCTAGGGCTCCAAGACAGGTGAATATTTAGCGGGATTAAAAAGTGCTGGGATAGCAAGATAAGATCAGGAATGGAAGGTGAAGTGGGTGATTGATAAAACCCCCCGCACATGCGGCAAACGGCACACCGAAGCCCCAGCCTCATTGAACTAGAGTTGCGCTCGCAACAAGCCTGAAAATAGCGCGAGGTTTTTTTATGTGTGCAGAATTGGTTGGGGGATAGGGAGATAGAGGAACAGATACATGGGAAGGGAATACTGAGGGGTAGAAGTGGGAAGCAAGAAGGTTAGGGACGGCTCGAAGAGTTGCGTCGAAATGAAAATTGCAATAATAGAAATGGGTTGTTGAAGAAAGAAAAAGTTGACAAGATACGGAGAGCAGGTGTTGGAACCCAATAAGACCACGCAAGGAAGGGAGGCCCAAGATAATATGCTACTCGCAGCAAGAGAGAAGTTAATAAAAAAGAAAGGAATGAGAAGGAGGGGGCTTGGAGAGTGAGGGTTAAGGGAGGGGGTTGGCGTGGTGAGGATAGTAGTGGTCCAAGACCAATAAAGAGTGCTTGTGGCGGGAGGGATATCGGGAAAATATTGGGTTTGACGGAAAAGACATGGGAAAACGTCATATCATAATAAATAAAGTCCTCTAGGAATGTAGTTGGCAGCTATAAACGTGTGCTGAATAAATATACTATTTAGTGTGAAAACCTCGGAAATCGTCCTAGTATTCGCATATAATGCGGATGTCAGATTCGGGAAATCCGAAAGGACCTGAGCTAACGTACACAGTTATGTATTATATATTGCAATATAATATCCAGCTCGACTTTTACCGTTCGCGTTGGCCGCCATGGGTTTTCCCTAATCACCCTATTGCATAATGGGGTATTTTTCTCTCGTTCTAAAATATTAAGGGAAATTCCCCACTAGATATTTATTATGAACTTAGTAAAAGATTGTGGTGGGATGACTCAGATCTCGGAGTATGATAGGTATACATTATTACTTTCGTTCTCCCTTCTCCGTCCCAACGATTCCATTCTGAGTCGTGGACTCGCATTGATATCCTTTCTTTTGCCTTTACACAACTCACCTCCTTCTTTGTCCCCCTATCCCTCTCTTTTCATTGCTCATCACCTCCGTCGTCCCACTCGACTCACATATCTGTATGCTCATGGAAGCGGAGCCCATCTTAGCCACCCCGGCGCGCCACCTTGGCGCATCGTTCCGGCACCCCTTACGGGCCCTAGCTCCTGGAACTGCTGTGGCGATGTCGGCGCAGCTGGGATGATCTCAAGGCTACATAAATCCCGCCAAAAAACTTGAACCGATATGGGGCTGCCGCGTCTTTCTAGTGAAACAGCACGATTGGGTTCCTTATCAACCGTTCCAATGTTGACGGGCGCTAACAAGGATCTTTCATTGGTTCAAAGGAATAAAGGTGTATAACAAAGAACAGCCTGTTCGTGGCTTATCTTCTGTGAACCAGACTATACGTTCTACATCCGGCACAAATGACCTCACCATATGTACTCCCGCCCTATACCTTCTCCATGAACACCCCTCTCCCCCTCCTATACCCCGGCCACACGAGAGAACTTCCATACGCTTGCATCCCTTCTCGCGGGGCTTTTAACCTTCCTTTAGGACTCACTCCTAGGTCTTGGCCCGGTCCCCGCCTGCTCCATTCTCTATCCCAGTCTAGCGGGCATTTCGCTTCTAGCCATTCTCCTGCCTGTCCTGGCATTCTCTCCCCACCCCCGCTCCTTCCTCGCTCCCGCTCCCTTACTATACGCCTTTCCCCCGCCTACTTTATCCTCCCTCGGATGATCCCTCCCAGACCCCTGCCCCCCGGTGGAACCGCCGCCAGCGGCTACAGGTGTTTCCCCTCGCCCTTCCTCGGTAAGGCCTCTGCGTCAACGCGTTCATCTGTAAACCTCTGCGTCATAGGCCCCAACCATCATGGAAAAAACGTCCCACGCACACATACAATCTTTTTGCTGGTTCCCCCTTCTCTTCCCGGGGCGCTTCCCCTCTATGGCCCCCTTGCAAACACCGTTCCACGTATTATTTGCCCCCCAACCCTAGATCTTCTTGTCGCGATCTCACCCATAACCTTAAATTAATTACGCCCGAAAATTTTTACAGAACAAAAAGGCCGAATCATTGAATTTTATAGGAAGTAACTAGGCGAAAATAGATCACGTTTCAAGTTCGAATGGAGGTATTAATACTTAAAATGTAACAACATAAATCAATTATAAATTATTTTTTATTACTCTTAATGCCGACCATAAACAGTAATAAGTTACATATTTGTTTTCAATTTTGTGGGGCAAAATTCGAAGAATACATAACGAACATTAATCAGGGCGCAAGGGAAGGACTAATTTCCATACAGGAACCATAAGCTGGGGAAAAATCATTTCAGTCCAAAATACCCTAATTCCTCAGAGCAACTCAAATACGGATCTACATGTTTAAATCAATAGTTAGTATCCCTATTGTACTACTATTCTAGTAATATTTTAACCTCCATTACCCTTGTTTTCTGCCGAATATGAAAACGTATAATTTAAATAGTGATTCATTCTTATATAGAATGGAGCGGTAGGACGTAGCATCAGTTGGGGAGATTATTTAAGGGAAAACATCATAATAATTTGTTGTCGAAAAAAAAAAATGTGCTCTGGGATCATCTTCACAACGTTTTCTGGGAGTTATTAGGAGACTGTGAAGACAATTATTGGGCAATTAAAATAGGGAAATTAGTAATAAAACTTGGCAAAATGAGGGCTAGAAAGACGCCAGATCGTTCGGGCCATTGTTAGAGGTTTGTTCTCTAGGTGATATTAAATATGTATAATTTTACAACGAAAGTACAAATAAGTAAAAAGGAGATAAAAGACCCCGGGTTAACAATTAATTGAATTTCAAATCCTGACTTGATGAGGGTAGATGTAGCTTCGAAACGTTTAAATCTTACATTAATTCTTATATTAAATCTTGTTTATATGGTTAATTAATATAATATATTATTATATAATACTATAGTTAATCTAGTATAATTTCTACTATATATATCTATAATATTAGTAATATATATCCATAAACAGAAAAAAGTTTAACGTTGGGCAATTTATTTTTTCATCCAAACGGCTATACTACTATAAAAAGAATGAATGATAAACTTAATATATCATAACTAAGGTGTATTTATAGAAGAGTTGAGAAGAGATATATTAATTGAAGAGAGCATTAATATGATATGATAAAAAGATTAAGATAATATATTATAGATATGATATATAATATAATAATATACTATATAAATACTATAATAATATTAATATCATCAATTTATATAATATTTAGTACTATGTAGCTACGGTACTGTTAATCATACAGGAGGTATTTGATATTATTACTAGTATTCTGCTCATGTTTTACTGCTTCTATACACTTTTAACCAATATTTATTTTCTAAAACTCTTAAATTTTACAATTTTACTTAATCTTTTATCTCATATATATAATTATAATCTTATCACAGTTCAGCCTTCTATCACTTAACTTTTGTAGTAGATTTACTGTCTATATTTAACTTAATATATATTTTATTTATATATTTCTAGTCTCAGACTAGGCTGGATTTACAATTATGGTATAGGGGCGGGGCTTCAGAGGGGCCGGCCACTAACTTGGCTCCATGCTTAGTAATTGCCCAGCCACCGACACTTCCGTTTCTCTTCCCCAGATTGCCCGCACAGCCACAGTGTTCTCTGCGTCCATTTAGCCCTTTTTTTTACACCTACTTAAGATTGAATTGTATTTGGTTCTTTTGCAGTCCGGGGTTACTTCTTTCTGATCATGTCGCGTGATCAAGTGTGAGTGCGTTTGTTCCCCCACCTTGACGACCTGCTTCAGTTCCGTGGTCTTGTGCTGTATAAATTGCTCCCGCCTGGTTCCCCGCGTAGGTTCGACGAGTGTTCCTCCTTGGTGTCCGTGTGGCACAGTGTATACAATACTGCCCGTCTTTGGCCTTGGTCAGAATGATCGGTATTAAGTTATTCTAATTGCCCTCCCGCTTCTGGTCATGACCGCCGCTGACCTTACACTCGCAAATACCAAGCCTCGCGCGCTAGAGCACATAATAGTGTTCGCCGATGACAACATGCCCCAGCTAGATTTTGCATTTTTTTTACGACAATGCTTATACGCTAATAGTCCCTGTTTTTGTTTGAGCACGTTTGCCACCTGTTTTCTTTTATCTATTTGGTAAATAGCTGGGTGGGATGTTTTCACAACTGCCGCCATGGAGGAGGTGATAGCTTTCGCGAATTTAGGTTGGGTACGGATGCCCACGGCGCTAACTGCCCCTACTGGTCCTCGCTTCGAGTCGGTATCTACTCTGGTTACGTGTGACGGTAATAGTCATTCACTTCTGCCCGTGCGGTTTTAATGCAACTTGACTAGTGAATAAATATATTTTTCTCATTTTGCTACAATTCCATCCGTTAGAAAAAGACATGACCGCTACGATATGGTAACCCCTTTCCTCGCAGATCGAGTATTCTTTTGGATGCGTACACGTATTTGTTCAAAGCGCAAATTAGTAAGATCGACTGCCCCTCATGATTAAATAACTATTAATAAGTTACACTCAGTAGTTACATATAGCGCGTATTATGTGAGGCTCATTCGACTCCACATATTTCTTGTACTTTGAAGTCCCTCCAGGGCAACATCATTGTTGGAGTTCCACCCCGTGATGAGTTGCTGTCCGTGACGCGAACTTTAATCTTAATGCCCTACGATATAAGCATAGCAGCACGTTCTGTTTCAGCCAAGTTTACGTCTTACAACTAATATTTACGATATTTTCCTGCCTATTGTCACGTTCTATTGCTTATAATTTCCGTCTCTCATTTCTTCTTCTCTCTCTTCTTATATATATACTAATCATATATAAAAAATTTAATATATATAATAATATTATTATATATATAATACTGATAGTATATAGATATATTATTCTATATATAAGTAATAATGATATATTATATATAGTTTAATATTGTAGATTTCTTATGTAACTAAGATGTAAGTATATATCAATTTGTTTTATCGTTATAGAGTTCATTCATATGATAATATTCTATAACACTTTGTATAGCAACGTAATAATAACTTGATTATTAATTAATAATGTAGAGCTATAGTCAAGAATGATAGTACATGAAGGCGTGAACGGTAAATTGCAAATATCATATTTCATATGAATGAGTATAAATAGTAGTGATGAAAAAAGTTAGTAATAAGGTTAGTAGTGTAGGTATAATGCAAATAGTTTATATTAGTATAGTAGATGTATCTCAGAAAATACTTAGTATGTACAGTCATGTATTTACAGCTTATAGTATTTACAGCTTAAAATATCACCTCCTTGACTAAAACATAATAGTAAAGATCACCAAGCTACTATTCATTTATACCCATAGATTGGTATAAGTATAAATAATATTTAAATAATACTTGATATTGAATGAATAATAGAATATGATATGGTATGAAAGGTAAAATAGAATTAGTGTTATGATAAATTTTCTCATTAAACATTTTAAGAAAATGAAGTGTATGAGTAAGTTATCATAATGGTCTGAATCGTGTTTCTGATATATTTAATATGATTTAAAGATATCTATTAATTAAAGAAAAAAACGTCAGGAACCTCAATAAAATTATATGATATACTTATTTTCTAGTAAGTTGAAATAAGATATAACGCTTATATGAATCATATATAATAGATTATGATCTCTCCCGGGGTCTAAACAAACAAACAAAAAACAAAAAACGGGCGTAAAGTTAAAAGGAGGCAAGGAAGTAAGAAATAAGTAGACGGAGAATAGAATAATTTATACTAGTAGAGTATAAG